>NDXA01000006.1:0-293773 GCA_002105455.1 Hemisphaericaspora xylofermentans | reverse complement strand
TTTCGAATCATCCCAGAAGGTAGAAAGGACCTAAATGTTCATTACATTTGGGAATTTATCTCAACGTACCATGATGTTGCCTTCTTGAATCTTGTCGAGGAGAGATATGGTGCCGTTGTGCGTGCTTGAAAGAGTGTACAATTAAAGTACCAAAATTCATCAATCAACTGCGCGAGTTCCAGAACCATCAAAATGGTGATGAAATTATCGAATTGATGTATGTGCTACATAGATCACGGGATAATAGGTGAGATGGATGGCTACCTTATTCGACTATGTTACAATTGATGGCAATAGCAGCTGTTTTTTTGTAGGCAAATTCGAAATAGAAATTTCGAACATGGTCAAGATAACAAAACGACTCCCAAGTGTTGAAGAATTCTTTTGATGAAATATCCGCTATGCAAGGATATAATCGAGAATTGATAAGAAAGGGATAACATCGTAAATGCAGTTAACATGAAGGAAAGGAGAATTGGGCAATATTCCACACAATGACTATCCGTACCTCCAACGAGCAGCACGGTGCGTGTACACTTCGATGGACTTATGGATACCCACCCATACTTCGTTCCACCTCCGATTATTCCATTATGTCATCCAGATTAGTTGAGCAGCTGGCGAAATTCAACGATTCACTGCGGTCGATCTCCTTAGTTCCCACGACTACAACTTCCCCCTTCATTCAGACTACCGTAGAATTCCCAAACGGCAATTATTGCCATTGGTTCCAGCACAAACACCTATTGGAGCGCAATGTTCTTATAGATATTTGAACTCCATATTGAAACATCACACCCATGCCACTACCCCCCAGCCCCAATGATTCCATATTATTGGTGTACATGATGTCATTGATACGTTGGTCACTGAATTCAAAACTATGTCAGAACCTGAAGGAACTTATATTAAGTGAACCATATAGCATTCACTCTTAGGAACCACGAAATAGGAAACCATGTCCTCTTCCCAAGATATGCTCTTGAAGAAATCCAATTTTTAAACAAACATTTTGGTTAGTTTGATTAAAGAGGCGAGTGAAACGTTTCATAGTCAGTCCCCCCCCATGATAACTAATCCATCGCTAAAAACCAGCGATCCATTGCTTTTTAGCTTGGTTAATAGACTGTTGATCCATTTACTGCCAGCTCCTGATAGCGAGATTTGTTGCACCGCAGCAGCAGTAGTAAGCAACTACTTGAAATGGACGCGACTATCTTTTCAACTATTGATCTCAAAATTAGTATTCCATCAGGTTTTAACCCTTTGTTCCAGGATTCAAAGATCACGTACTCCTAGTACCCCTTTCTGAGTTCCCAGTGGGGTTCTCTTCTAGTTCAACGTCCGAGCATTCGATATATCCTTTTTCCCATAGAACACTTGTTAATTTATTAGAATATTGACAGGGACAACGATATCTTGGGGGTATATGACCCCCAACAGTCCTGGTGAATCTATTGGACAAATCCTAATTTTGCTCCCACATTTTTCTATCTCTGATTTAGGATAAATCGATGTGGTTTGCTGGGCCCATTAAGTCTAAGGCTATTAGGTAGGGCTATTCTAATTTCAATATCTAGATTATTATAATATGTATTTTGCTATGCTCTCAATCAACCTATCGAAGGCATATATAAGATCTCATAAAAAGGACCACAAACGAACCATTTAAACAAATGTTGTCTGTAGGGAACAAACCAGTGTTTTGGAAGACTCCAATGATTCTTTATATATCTATAAGGCTGTGGTCCTATTCAATTCCATATGGTAATGGCGTGGAATAGAAAATGACAAAAGTGGTCCATACGTGTGATTTTCCCTTATCAACTATATTACTTACTTACTTACTTACTTACTTGTAAGTACTGTAAAGTATGAAGTATAGATGACAGATCTAGATGCCTTAATCATGCTTATCAATTCATTAAGAGTTTTGTGATATTCTGATCATGTGATCTAAACGATTGGTGTGGTAATCAATCACATGATCAATCAATCAATCATAAATAGAATGACGGAATTCAATGTATTAATTAATTCAAATGCCCGGTAGATTAATTAGAACGGAACTTTAGAATGACCGACTACTTAATATGTAATCAATCACCGAGACCCGGGAATACCCTCGTAATCATCTCTATAATGCAATTAATCCTTTTTGCTTACTAACAAAATTTACAGTTTCTAGAACAAATCTTTTTTTTTTTTTTTTCACAGTTTTATTTAAAAGCCGAGGGACATCCACCGACAACAACAACTGAAAAACTTTTTACACCCACCCACCTACTACTACCACTACTACTACAACACACTAAAGGGTTACACAATGGTTCATCATAAAGTCACAATCATTGGATCAGGTCCAGCTGCCCACACAGCCGCCATCTATTTATCAAGAGCAGAAATCAAACCAACCCTCTATGAAGGAATGTTAGCCAATGGAATCGCCGCCGGAGGACAATTAACCACCACCACCGACATTGAAAACTTCCCAGGATTCCCAGAAGGAATCAATGGAACTACTTTAATGGAAAGAATGAGGGAACAATCCATTAGATTCGGTACTGAGATCATTACTGAAACGATAGCTAAAGTTGATTTGAGTACTCGTCCATTTAAATTATGGACTGAATGGAATGAAGAAGGTGAGGCTATAACTACCGATGCGATCATTATTGCTACTGGTGCAAGTGCCAAGAGAATGCATTTACCTGGTGAAGAAACCTATTGGCAACAAGGTATTAGTGCCTGTGCCGTTTGTGATGGTGCTGTACCAATTTTTAGAAATAAACCATTAGCAGTCATTGGAGGTGGTGATAGTGCGTGTGAAGAAGCGTTATTTTTGACGAAATATGGATCAAAAGTGTATCAATTGGTTAGAAGGGATCAATTGAGAGCTTCTACAATTATGCAAAAGAGAGTAGCCAATAATGAAAAATTAGAAGTCTTGTGGAATACTGAAGCATTGGAAGCTAAGGGGGATGGGAAGTTGTTGAAGTCTTTAAGGGTTGTTAATAATAAAACGAAAGAAGAAAGGGATTTGGAAGTTAATGGGTTGTTTTATGCTATTGGTCATACTCCAGCTACTAAGATTTTTGCCGATCAATTGGATATGGATGAATCGGGATATATTAAGACTGTTCCTGGGACTGCTTCCACTTCAGTTCCAGGTGTATTTGCAGCTGGTGACGTTCAAGATAAGTTGTATAGACAAGCCATTACTTCTGCTGGGACTGGTTGTATGGCTGCTTTAGAATGTGAAAAGTTTATCTCTGAACAAGAAGATTAACTTACCATAGTTATAGAATAGTATGTATATACATGTATAATCATTTGTTTAATCTATGTGTTTTTATCCATAAGAATGACCCATCCATCCATAGAATCTCTTAGTAGGGAGTAGTAGTAGTAGTCCATAGTGGGTTCTTCGTATAAGTTTCCATAATTGTGCGCAAATACACGACTAACATTAAAACTCCGCCCGCCATCAAACACACTCCTCCACTATTAACCAACCAACCATCACCACCATCACTACTCCATAGTCCATAGTAGTAGTATAGACCCATAGTCAACAGTAGAACAGTCATGTCATTCAACAACCCATTTGACAATGGAAGCGACTTAGAAAGCACCAGAACCAACCAATCACACAAATACAAAGATTACCCGCAATTCGACGACTTATTAACCACAATAGAAAACAACCTCCACCACATTAAACACCACCAACTAAGTTTCATAAAAGACCATTTGGTAGAATATGAACAACAGCACCACCTGACTGGTAGTACCAGCAGTGATGAGGTGGGTTTGGAGTTGAGTAAGAAGTTTAAAGAAACGACTGAACTGTTTAAGAAGTTGAATTCATATATTAAGAAATTGAATGAGTTTATTGAGACGTTGAAGGCTGATCATGAGGATGTTGAGGTGGTTAATTATCTTAAACAACGTGAAGGGATTCAGATTAAGTTGGTTAAGGATACGCTTAATGTGTTTAAGAATTATCAGAAACGGTTTGAATCACACCTCCCCCAACCCCAACCGCCCGTCTCCAGCGATGGTAGAACTATACCTGGAAGTGGAAGTGGAGAGCAGCTGCTGACGCAACAGCTTCAACAGCAGGTACAAATCACATACGAACCCCTAAACGCCGAAGAACTCGAACAACAAACTCTCCAAATCCAACAACGCCAACAAGAAATCCACCAAATCCATCAAGACACCCAAGAAATAAATGAAATCTTCGGGAATTTATCCAACATAATTACCGAACAACAATTCCAGATCGATACTATTGAGAATAATATCTTTAGTTATAGTACCAATGCGGAATTGGCTAGTGGGGAATTAAGACGGGCGGAGAGATATGGCCGGAGAAGTGGTGGTAGGATGTTGTGTTGTTTGGTGATTTTGGTTGGTGTTTTGGCTTTTGTTATCTTGATTGGATTGATTTTTTAGAGTATGTACTGTTCTATGTAAATAGTACGAGGTACGAAGCACCGAGTTTGTTCTATATTTATATATATATATAAACTAGATAGATAGGTGGGTGTAGGTGGGGAGGGCTATGGTTCCCAGATGTTTATACATCCATCATCACCAGCCGAAATCAATACTTCTTGTCCATCATCTAACTTCCCCCAAATTATACAATTTATCTCATGAACACCATGACATAACTCTTGAACATTCTCAATCTCCCATCCATCTTCTCCCTCTTTATATATAACGATCTTCCCATCAGAACCGGCAGTTGCGATCTTTCCAGTCTGCCCCGACCATGCGACCGAATATATAGGATACGTATGCACTCTGGGCAATATCAGCTCTTGTTCCCACCTCATCTTTCTCCTATGTCTGATCGAACTAGGCAACCCCCCTACACCTCCCCTTCCACCCCCACTCCCTCCCTCCTCTTCTTCATCATGACCTATCCAGATCCGAGCAGTTAAATCATCACTCACACTCACCAATCTCATCCCCCCATCCCCCTTCCCCAGATCCTCAAATTTCGAACACCATACCGTACCCCCATGTCCATCCAACACCCCCACACACCCCCATTCATCATCGTCCTCATCACGAGCATACACTCTCACACTATCATCATACGAACTGGACGCTAAGATATCTAACTTCGGGTGCCACGTCACATTCTTCACGTCCAGATCGTGATCGCTCAAGACACAAACACAGTCGAATTCTTCCAAGGTTTCAGGATCAGTTTCCCAGATCCACACCGTCTTGTCACGACTGCAGCTGGATAAATACCTCCCACTTGAATTCCATTCCACGGCTTTGATTTCGTTTTCGTGGCCTTCAATCAAGGCTAACAAGTTCCATTCAGCGGGGGAGGTGAGATATTTCGATTGGTGAAGAAGGAGGTCGGCGTCGTCAATGTCGAGATCTTCAGGCTCGTCGAGTCCCCAGATTGAGATGGTTGAATCGAAACTGCCCGCTGCTAGGGCAGGTAGGTCAAGAAACTGTCCTTCTGAATTAGGTAAGGGTGGTTTGAAGGATACGGATCGGATTGATCTCTTGTGTGTGTCTTCGAGGATTGAGACTAGGGGGAATGAGGAAGAAAGTTTGTAGATTTTGGATGATTTGTCGGTGGAGGCGGTGACTAGTAATGGGAGGGTTTTGTGGGTTGATATTGACCATATTTTGGTGGGGTGGGCTTGGATTGTGTGGATGAGTTTCATTTTGTACCAATTGGTCTGGATGTTGGTTTGGTTAGCTCTATTAAGTTGGGTTTATTAAGTTCAGTTGGTTGGTTAGTTGGTTAGTCAGTTAGTTAGTGATGGGTGGGTGGGTGAGTGGATGGATTTTGTTGTTGGTGATGATGAATTTTTTTTTCAACTTCAATTTTTCAAATTCTTCTTCTTGTTCAACGGACCATCTACCACCAACTAAGGTCAAGATCTAACAGACAATGCTTCGTATAGGTAGATATCCAAGACCTCTAATCCTCAGTCAACCCACCACCACCACCACCACTACTACTAGATGAGCGGGAATTGGATTCTCTTGTTGGAGGGGGGTGGAAATTAGTCGATGGGAGTGTTGAAGGTGGGAGTACGCCCAATGTCGAAGAACTCATAGATGGTGTTGGGGGTTGTCGAAATGGATTTTGATTGTTGACGTATATGGTTGTCTTTGAGACATTTGGACTCATCAGATGTAAGAATTGTCTCTTGGATGGAGATAATGAAGATAACAACGAAGTACTATTATCATTAACTGTATGATGTTGGGTTTGAAATCGTTTTTTGGGGGAGTAGGTTGATTCTGGTCTTGGTTTGAGTGGTGATTCATTGGAGGTGGTGGAGGTGTTTTCAAAGAGGTGGATGTCTTTGGTGTTGCTTGGTGATTGTATTACTACTGACATGATTAGGTGTGATTAGTATATGTGGAATGTCTTGTGCAGAATTAAAAATTGTTTGTGGTGGTAGTAGCCGCTGGAATTTAATTGTGGAAATTGGTTTGGTAGATATAGTAATAGTACTAGCAGGAGTATATTATGGAGAAGAGGAAAAGAATTGTTCTCTCCAGTAATACTAGTAATGCAATTGGTAATATCAATAGTAAGTATTCATTGACGAAAGAAACTTCTTTCTTTCTTTCTATAGAGAAGATGGAATTGGGTGAAGAAGAAGAAGATGTTGGTTTAGTGTTCAGTTATAATTATTATTGTGTTGAGTTTTTGGTAAATTGCAAAAATGGAAGTTTGTTTATGTTCTTTCCTAATTAGGAAATCATATTGAAATTTGCAACAACCAACCACTTCTACTACTACTTACTACTACTTACTACTACTTGTTTCATTATGATGAATTTCATCTTCTGTATGGAATGATATCATTCTCTCTTCTATACAACCGGTTATATCATTATATATATACCAAGATTGCTAGCTTTCTATTTCCCTTTAATAGTAATCTTACTCCTTTTTTTGTGTCCACCCAAAAAGGTTTTCTCGGCTATTGCCGCAAAAATAACACAACAAATAAACAACAAATCATCATTGCTAACACAAACTTAATACAAGTAAGACAGGGTTATGACCTTTCGATTTATCACAGTCCCCCGTATCATAGCCCTAAACTTATTGTGCCTTTCATCTCTTTATCTGTCTTACATAATTATTTCCAAATTAGGTAAAAGTTTCAACCTATATCGTATGCAATCCTTTAAAGACCTGTCACTGTCAGTGTTACATGGTTTAAGATTGACGATTAGATATAATGAACATTAGCTAATTTTATACTCTTGTCCCTCCTTCCGTGTAACTTATTATATATAACATACAATTGAACTCATGCCATCTTTATTATTTCGATAAATCTCCATGTCAACTTTTTGCTAGAAAACCTCGGATAAGACAAGTCTATTATCTCTCTATCTATCTATCTATCTATATATATATATATGTATACACACAGATAGATAGTTAGACATTTTACATGCAAGTAATAATAAATATATTGATATAGAATTTATTATACTGTTTTAAGCATCTCATTCAAAAATCATTCATTTTCCCACACGACTAAAAAGTTTCCCTTAACAACAACAAACAACAAAACTATTGCATTTACAGCGGTTAATCCCACACCATTAATATATCACTATCCACACACACACGCACACACACAAGCAAACACTAAGTATGGATTTAAGGGTAGGTAAGAAATACCGCATTGGTCGTAAAATTGGTTCCGGTTCCTTTGGTGATATCTATTTAGGTACGAATATCATTTCGGGTGAAGAAGTTGCCATTAAATTAGAAAATACAAAGGCCAAACATCCTCAATTAGAATATGAAGCAAAAGTTTATAAAGCACTTAGTGGAGGTGTGGGTATTCCCTTTGTGAGATGGTATGGTACTGAATGTGATTATAACGCCATGGTTATTGATTTATTAGGTCCTTCATTGGAAGATTTATTCAATTATTGTAATAGAAAATTCACATTTAAAACAGTATTATTATTAGCTGATCAATTAATATGCCGTATTGAGTATATTCATGCTAGATGCTTTATTCATAGAGATATTAAACCTGACAATTTCTTAATGGGTATTGGTAGAAGAGGCTCCCAAGTTAATGTTATTGATTTTGGTTTGGCTAAGAAATATCGTGATCCAAGAACTCATTTGCATATTCCTTATAGAGAAAATAAGAATTTGACTGGTACTGCTAGATATGCTAGTGTGAATACCCATTTGGGTATCGAACAGAGTAGAAGAGATGACTTGGAAAGTTTAGGTTACGTATTGATCTATTTCTGTCGTGGTTCATTACCTTGGCAAGGTTTAAAGGCTGCCACCAAAAGACAAAAATATGATAGAATTATGGAAAAGAAGATGACCACTCCTAACAATATTTTATGTAAAGGTTTACCACAAGAATTCTTGGATTATATGAATTATATCAAAACTCTAAGATTTGATGACAAACCCGACTATCCATATTTAAGAAAATTATTTAGAGATTTGTTTAAAAAGGAAAATTATCGTTATGATTATGTCTTTGATTGGACTTTGTATAAATTCCAACAAGAAAAACAAAGAGCTCAAGGAAAGATTACCGATGCCGACCAGCTACAACAACAAGAACAAGAACAACAGCAACAGCAAGCTCAACAACAACAAGGCCAACAAACTCAACAACAGCAGCAACAACAACAACAACAAGATCAGCTTGCTGTCCAACAACGTCTTCAAAAACAATCAACTACATTGCAGCAACAACAACAAGGAAAGCCCGTGATTGACGCCGCTACTGCCGCACAATATCAAAACTATGGCTACCAACAAGAAAAACCAAGAGTTGTTCAACAACCACCACCACCGCAACAACCACAACAAGGCAATCCTGCATGGCTTTAGAGAGTGATACTGAAACATCTACATTGTCATTATTATCATTATCAGTATACTAATATTTTCATATTTGCTATTTTATAAATTTTTTTGTTTCAAATTCATTATCTTTAATAATTTTTTTATATTTTGGGGAAAAAGAGGTTCTATACACTTTAGCTAAGCTTTTTTGTTCTAGTTGTAATACACATATAATTACTTGTATACAAATCAAATTTCATTAAGTATCTTAAGTAGTTGCAGTCTCTTCTGATTTCTTATCTTCTGGCTTCTTCTTGGCATAGTTCAATAAGAAATCAAATACGCTAGTACCTTCAGGTTTTTCACCTTCAGCGTCAACGGCAGCATTATTTCCACCCAAACTACGAGTGTCAACAAAACCAAAGAATCCATAAAACACATTTTCTTTGTTCTCTTCAGCATAAATTTTATCATAAATATACTTCATCTTAAAAGCTTCCATTTCTTCATCATACTTGGTGAAATCAATTGGTTCATATTCCATCTTAGCCAAAGTTTGATTATATGCCCCAAACACTGGATTCTCCAACAATAATCCCAACGCAGGTGCCTTTGGAATATTTATCTTTGTTGGACCGAAAAAGTCTTGAATCAATTCTACAGGACATCCAATTCTTACAACCATAGCTGCCATACTTATCATTTTTCTAATTTGATGTAACATAAAACTTTGACCATGGATTCGGACCGAAACCCATTCAGTTCCTTCAATAACAAATGGTTCTCCAACTTTGGTGGACATCATGTAACGGTTTGCACTTTGGTCACGGAATGGCTTACCAATGGTGAAG
The DNA here is from genome assembly GCA_002105455.1 of Hemisphaericaspora xylofermentans. Lineage (NCBI taxonomy): Eukaryota > Fungi > Ascomycota > Pichiomycetes > Serinales > Debaryomycetaceae > Hemisphaericaspora > Hemisphaericaspora xylofermentans. Next base: position 284,074 of record NDXA01000006.1, on the reverse strand, counting down.
TTATGGAAGTTATGGGTTCCTTCGTATTGTTTCATTGCTTGTCGGAATTGATCAAGGCGAGCATGTGGGATACGATAATCTCTACGAGCTTGATTTTCAATAGCTTTGATTTGTTTCACTGTTTGGCCATATTCTGTAGGTTGACCAGTTTCTGAATCGTAGAGTGCTTGTTTGGAAGGCGAATCTTCAGATTCGATAGAGGCACCAATAGATTCGAGTTGAGATTCGGTGATACCGGCTTCGAGAATCTTTGATTTCGTTGCTGCCCACCATGCTGCACCTTCTTCACCCGAGTGAAATAAGTCTGGATTGGATTCACGTTGGGAAGCAACAAGTTCCGCCATGACCGTAGTTGGTTTTGGTGGCAATAAAGAGAAAGTTGGTAACAAGTATTCATAGATTCTTGAAGAGCATAATTTTCTACAATCAAATGACTTGGTTGTTCTTTGAATACCCCAAATGCGGATTTGTTCAGGTAATTCTTGATTTATCTTTTCTTTAATATCTGCATCCTCGATAATCATCTTAAGTGAAATCACATTACCAGCAGCATGTACACCCTTATCAGTTCTTGCAGCTCTCATGAAATTTGATTTCTTAATATCCTCAGCATTTTCAGGCGAAATGGCCCCAGCACGAGCCATGGCTTCATAGATATCTCTTTCAATTGTTTTGATAGTAGGATCATTTTGGAGTTGCATACCATTGTATCCGGTCCCACAATAACCTATCATAACCGCACATTTACGTTTTGGCCTTCTGTCCGATTTAGGAATTGGTTGACCATTTTCATCTAATTTTGGTACATATGGGCTTAGTAAATTTAGTTAGTACAACTGAACATTGTTCCATCTTTTAAAAACGTAGAAACAGCGGGGGTGATTTCGCATACATACGTCGATTTGACTTCGTATTCATTCTTTCTTCTTTCTTGTGCCAATTCTCTTCTGGCTCTCTTTTTGTCACCTGGTTTATCGCCCGTACGAGCACGGGTCCATTTTGATTTTTGATCACGTTGTTTATAAACGGATTCGTCAACTTGATCATCATATTGAATAACTTCGACAGGTGTAGCTGTCGATTCGATGGAGGTTGGGGTATCAACAGAATCCTGTTGGTTGAGTGTTGGCTCTTGCTCAGACATTTCTGGGGAGGTTATTGCGGAAAGTTGAATTCCACTTGCAAAGTGAAAAAGTTTTTGTATGAGGAAAAATCAACATTCATTTCAATGCTCATCGCATTCACCGACCACCGCCAACACTGGGCCCAAAAAAAAAAAAATTACTGAGTAACATCTCTTAGTCAGAACTATTGAAGAAGGCATCTACTTTAATAAATTAATATACATAATAAGAAATAACACCATGAGACAGTTGACAGAAGAGGAAACAAAGGTAGTTTTTGAAAAACTAGCCAACTACATAGGAAGAAACATTTCCTTTCTTATAGATAACCCCACCAACCCTCATGTTTTCCGACTCCAAAAGGATCGTGTATATTATGTTTCTGAACAAATTGCAAAATATGCCACTAGTGTTTCTCGTGGTCAATTAATGTCCTTAGGAACATGTTTTGGAAAGTTCACCAAAACTGGTAAGTTTAGATTACATATTACTGCCTTACCATATTTGGCTCAATATGCCAAATTTAAAGTTTGGATTAAACAAAATGGTGAAATGCCATTTTTATATGGGAATCATGTCTTGAAGGCCCATATTGGAAGAATGAGTGATGACATACCTGAACATGCGGGTGTTATCGTATATTCTATGAATGACGTTCCATTAGGGTTTGGTGTCAGTGCTAAATCGACTAATGAAGCTAGGAATTTAGGTCCAACTGCCATTGTAGCATTTAGACAAGGTGATATTGGTGAATATTTGAGAGATGAAGATACCTTGTTTACCTAGGTAGACAACATAGTTAGAGATTTCGCATAGATAAAAAACTGTATATTAGTGTTTAGTTCATGAATATGTTCGTAATGCAATAATTTGATTTAAATGAATGCTGTTTATATTATTAAGAAAATACGGTTATATTTATGTACATGTAAGATAAATGAGGGTCCTATTTAAATGTATATACTACTCTCTACTTCTTAGACACAGGACAAGATTGAGCCTCGTAATATACCATATGGATTACCTTGTGATAAGACGTATAATGACTTGGAAGTTTTTGTCAATTGAGCATCTTCATCGAATGCTTCATCCCCACTAGTAGAAGTTGCTCCAGCAGCAATAGCACTTGGTTTCTTTGTAGTAAAATCAGGACGAACAATCATTACACCAGCAAATTGTAAGAATTGGATCCATTCTTCAGTTTCTTCTAAAGTGAAGTTAGCCACAGGGAATTCTTTTACGCCACCATTTAGTAATAATTTTTCTGCATAGTCAATATAGAATTTAGGTGGTTGTTGATATGGAGAATATTTGGATTTATCAAGACCAACAGCAAGAGTGTCTTGTTTCATATATGCACTTGAGGTAGATAATAAGACACCACCCTTGGCAAAACTTATTTCCCCACTTGCACATTTAAAGATGAAATCACCCAATTCCAATTCCCCAATCATAATTGGAGTGAAATCTGGATGATTATATTTGGTGACTGGATAATCAACAATTGCATTGAAATCATCAATGGCAACCATGATTGGAATTTCCTTAGAATGAGCTTGTAATTGTTCAACAAAGAATCGGAAACCATAGTTTGCATTTGGTCTTTTGAATTCAAAGGTTTGGGAAAGATAATCAAATAAGGTATTTTCATTGGCTTTTAAAGTAACTTCTCTTGTTTTTGTTGGAATTGTTACATCTTTGGTTAATTTCATGGTCTTGAAAACTTCGTGATTCATTTTTAAAACCTTTGACATCCATCTTTTGGTTAACATTGGTTGTTGATATATATTTAATTTTTCATTCTTGACATAATTAGAAGTACCATTTCTTATTAAATCAGCATCATCTAAATGTAAAACTACAACTTTATCATTATCAAATTTAGTCTTAGAGATGACAATTGCTTGAGTAACAAGGGTTGATTTACCAGTTCCTTTAGTACCAGTAAGTACAACTCTATTGTTCTTTGATTCTTGATTTGATAAATTTTCAATGAAATCTTGATTTAATTTAATTAAATTGGATGAAATGAAAGAAACTGGAGTTTTAAACATTTCATGAAATTGGTATTTCTTAAAACAACCAGATTCAGTTAATTTTGCTTTAATAACTGGATCAAAAATATTAACATTAGTAACTCTATCTTCAGCATTTAATCCATTGTAGCTTAAAGTTGGAATTTCTTGAGGAAGAGTTGGGGCACCACGACTCAATTTCAATGATCTAACAGCATCACGAAATGGTAAATGTGTCATACCACTTTTTTTTTCTTTCACTGGTTCAGTAGTTTCCATTTTACGTCCAAGCTTTTGAGCAGCTTTACCTTTCATTTTAGCACATAATACAGATGTGGTGGAGAATGATCTTATAGAAGCTGATGTCACCTGGGTTCTGGCAACTGCCGACCTTACCAAATTGTTAGATGCTCTTAACATGGTAGTGCTGCTTTTCCCTTAACTCTTTGATATTTAAGAGGTTGAAAAAGGTTCTATACAATTGTATATATAGTTGGTTTGGTTTGGTTGCCTGGTTGGTTGGTTGCCTAGCTCGAGTGAGTGAGTGGTTGGTTGGTTTGTTTGGTGAAAAATTTTGAAACTGAAAAATCACAATTGAACAAAAGTACACGACCAACAGATAAAAATTTTTCACTTTTTTTTTTTTTTTCTTTTTGCTTCATTGCCATTCTGGTTTGGGTGGTAGCATTTATAAATTGACGATGAAGTTGAACAGGATGAGCAAGAGAAACAGGAGTTGAATTCCTTCTTCTTTTCTTTTCTTTTCTTTTCGTTAAATCATGATCCTATCAAGTTTTATACGTATAAAACAACAATGTCAGTTGATACGATATTGGCCATTGGATAATATTATAGTACGCTATGCTTCTACTAGTAGGAGTAGCAATAGAACAAGAACTTCTTCTCGAAATAGAGGTGGAGCAGGAGGTGGACGCAACCAATCACACCGAAAACCAACTCAGTTGAAATCAAATAGTAAGTATCAATTACGAGTTCCGTCAACAAAGAAAGAATCTTCTTCAAACAATCCAAAGTCAGGGGAAAGTATATTTTCATTTGGGAATTTCTCTCAACTTGCATATTCTAATCCTTCTCAAAAGGAAAGATCTTCAATTGGGTTGGACACTATTACTAATTTTGAACATTTAAGAATCTTTCCTACTGTTCGTGATGTAATGGTTCAAGAAATAAAGTCCCAATATGTACTTAAGGGACCTAGACATAGTTCTATGGATGAAATTGAAATTAAACCTTCACCAGTTCAAATTGCTGCTATTAGGAAATTGAATAAAGTAAGATCAGTCAAGGTCGATAAAAATAAGGAAGATGATATTGACGAAGATAGACTCCAAAAAGAACAATTACAAGAAGAAATTCGGACTAAAGTTTTCACTGTTGCTGCTGAAACTGGTTCGGGAAAAACTTGGGCTTATTTGAGTTCAATTTTGACAAAATTGAAGGAAGATGACATGAAAATGTTTCAAGAATTAGGTGCTGAGGAATATTCAAAACAAAAGAGATCGATTGAACATGTAAGATCAATGATTTTACTTCCAACCCAAGAATTGGTTGAACAAGTTTATGCTACATTGGAACGAGCTAATTCTTTCCCAGTTGATTATGCTAGTTTGAACATCCCAAAGGGATTTACGGAGTTTTTGGAATTACCAGAAAATAAATCTTTAGGTTTTAACATTGTTAAATTTGGTACTGGTGATGCTCCCAGTTCCCTTTACAATGCTTGCGCCAGATATAACACTATCGATGTATTGATAACTACTCCTCCAAAAATTTCCAGTTTAGCAAATATGAGAAGTGTTGTCAAACCTTATAGAATTTTTAGAAATCTTCAATATTGTGTTGCTGATGAAGCAGATACATTATTTGATAAGTCTTTTATAGAAGATACTACAAATGTCATCAAAATTTTACCAAAGCTTCGTGATTTGATCATGGTTTCTGCTACTATCCCCAAAAATTTCCAATCCACACTTAAGTCATTATTCCCAGGGGTTGGTAATAAGAGCGTTATTTATACAGTTACACCTCAATTACATAAAATCCCTAGAACTATCAAAGTCTCTGTGTTGGATGCAGAGATGTCCCCTTATAATAGTTCTAAAACTAGATGTCTTGCTCAAGCAATCTATGCCATTAACAAAGATGGGACAGAAGAAGGATACATCAAGAGAATATTAGTCTTTGTTAATGAGAAAAAGCATGTCCAGCCATTGGTCAACTCTCTTGTTGAAAAGTATAAATTTCCACAACATGATATAATTGGTATAGATGGTAGTGTCCCCGCCAGTGACAGAATTCAATTATTACAGCCATTTTTAAAACCTGCAGAATTATTGAATCAACAAGATCTGGCAGGGAGTAAAATTAAAGTATTGGTCTGTACCGACTTGATGGCTCGAGGAATGAATTTTGTTGGTATTAAGAATGTGATTTTGTTTGATTTACCTCGTTCATCGGTTGATTTAGTCCATAGAATAGGAAGAACAGGAAGAATGAAACAATCTGGACGTGCTTTTGTTATTGTGGATAAGAAGACTAGGAAGTCGTGGATTAAAGGATTAGGAACTGCCGTTCTTAAAAATATGACCATTGGATGAGTTTACACTGTATTTTTAGCATATATATATTATAAATTTGGGTTACTTTTTAAGGGTATGTTGTACATTACTAGGAACCTATGTTGAAGATCTAGTGGGAAAATGGTTTAGATGATGATTGCAAAAGATTTTTCAGACGTTAGACTTCCGAATTTATATTTTGAGGAAAACATCTTAAGATATCTGATCTAACCTACTCACCAAGATTTTTTTTTAATAACTCACAAATTTAGGTTAACGATAAATACTAACATTTTTGAATATAGTTTAGGGTTTTTTTGTTGGACATGTACATAGGATATCCAAATTCCAATAAATAACTCTATTTGGGTTTACTGGACGATTTATTATATTTGCTTTTTATTGTAGAGAGAAACAACATTACACCCTGGGATTTAACTTTATCTGCTTACCTATATGCTTTCTATGGTATGATTAGACTATACGACCCAGGAAGAACAACACCCAAACCAGGAGAAATACTTTGTGAGCTGTTATGATGACAAACTCATTGGAACATATCTGGTTACATCTTATTAATCTTATTAAATTCATATGATAGACAAATCTAGCACAAGGGATTTATTTCGTTTTCAATTGAAACACATCTGCGAACGAAATGAAGCTGTTGATAAAGGTAGTTTATTATACGTAACTGTGCTTATTGATAGGTTAAAGCAAAGTCTACAAATGGCCGGAATCCTTTATGAAATGCTGGACATCAGACCTACTGGTTTTCATTTGGGGAGTATATCCATAGTTTGAATATATTTATATGATTGAGCACATCATTTAATTCTAATTGAAACCTTTTTAAAGAAGAAAACAAAAATTTCTAGAATGCAACCAAATATAATTTCAAACTTGTGGCCAATCTTTTGTTGAAATGAATAAAGAATAGTAAATTTATTTCTGCAATCAAGATTTTCTTGGGGTGTATGAGGTACATCAGCACTATAGAGTGATTGATTAAAAACCGTGGGCATCCGGATGGCCATTGCTGTTACCAGGTGACGTCCCCCCCTGTTGTAGGCAACATGTATGACTGCAAAGTCTAATTACGGGAATTGGTAGCACCCTATTATTGCAAAATTCATCTTCTCTTTTTCTTGTTTAATTTCTGCATAAAAATTTATATAAATTATCATTTCCGTAGAACTTCATATTTTTTATGATTAATTTATACGAAAATATTACTAGTCAAGGTGATTAGCTTCTACAACCACTCGGCATTTTGAACCGTGAAGTGTGCAATGGTAACCTACCGAACGGTTCTCTATTGGGGTGACTTGTGACAGTCTGGGTTGCAAGAGAAATTTGCCAAATTGGACGGAAAATGAATTGTATTTTGGTGTCTTGGTTAGGTTATGGTATCTGAAATCATGCTACGCGTTAGTAATACAACCAAAGAGAAAGTGAGAGGAGTTACGCCCTAGTCTACAAATCAAAAGACATGTATGATCTATTTATTCAATAGTATAGTACAGGAATAAATGAAACAATCATGGAAGCAGGTCCTGAAAAGCTAGATAAATATAAAATATACCCATAACATCAACAGCATGAACAACAACACCAAAATCTCTATTCCATATAATTTTTTTTATTTTCTTTTACAATAACTGCAACAACACTGATACACCTACATCAAGTAAGATTCAATGTGTCCAAACAGCCAAGAAATCCGTAAACAATAGAACGGCGTAAAGCAACCAGCAGCTAAGGAACAACTAACCTTGCAGCAGTGCTCCAAGAAGACCAACTAACCTTCATGATATCGATGGTACCAAAAATTCATGTTCTATCTTAGAAAGTATCCGTATTACCACGAATAATAGGTATTTTCTTTGTAATTGAACCGAATCCGATTTCCACTAATCATGTTGCCCTTTTGCATGTTCGATTGAACTTGAATACTTGGATAAGGCTACTTGACAACTTCTTTGTCAGTTCGCCATCATTGTTTTCCTTTCCTTACTTATGTTCAATGATCTAGTACTACTGTACCTTCGACTGCTCCTATTTGCAGTCTTCTAACCTTGTACCCCAATCAAAAAAGGAAATAACCAACCAGAAGTATCATGCAGCTGCTCTCTTTCCAATACCAAACTTGCATTTAATTTTGGATTTAAGCCCAGATTTGTATTTTGAAAATCTTCTAGTAAAGCATCTTTTGGTCTTAGCCATTTTACTGCAGGATGGACTGCAATTGTCAAGAGGGGCAGCAGATGAAGTCCATGTTTTGACGGAAGAGTTCATCTTCTCCATCATTTCTGAGTCCATTGGATTGGAAGCCGAAGGAACGTTATCATGTACTATCTTTTCAACGGTTCCTCCAATATGCACATTTCGAGATAAAGATAGCTTCACTGCTTTTTTAATGGAAATCAACCCGAAATGGTAACCAAGACTCCGGGATTTCCGTTGTGATGGATGGATCTCATACACTGAAGGGATTATAAGTTCCCGAAAGCTCATAATAGAATTCTTCTTTAGCTTTTCTTTTGGTTTAATCACAGGGGAGAAGTTCCTTTGAGGTTCAGGTTCTTTTTGTTTAAACAAACTAAAACTTCTAAACATTATTCTGAATTTCTTGCAGTTAGAACTGCTAGATCTTGAATCAATTTCATTAAGATCGGGACGAGAAGGTACGTAACGACGGATAATATCTAAAGGAAATGGGTCAATTGGAATCACTGAAATACCAAACACAAAATCAGACAAAATATAACACTGGCGCTTAGTTTGATAGTCGTCTAAAGGTTCGTTATAAAGTGGAGTTTGAGCGGCTAATTTGTTTGTAGGTTTGAAAATTTTAAAAACTTTCTTCATAGAAGTTTTGCAACTTTTCCAAATAGAGTCTCCACACAAGGTCGTGACAGCGGATAACTTTTCTCTCATTTGGAACAACATTTTGATAAATTTAAGTGCCTTTTTGGGTAATGAATAAATATGGTTTTATAAATTTTAGTAAACAACAAATGTAACATGAAAAAAAATGGATGCGGAACATTTGCAACCACTAATAAACAACAAGTTTATTTTGGCACTCAGCTACTACCAATCCATTTTTCGAGCCTGAACAATTATACAAATTCATGTCGCCCCAACTACAATTCATAACGAACCAACACTAGATAGAATTACAGGTAACTGATTATTCAAACATCAATGAATTTACGCACCATGAACCTCTATAAACGATCATCTTTGGGTAGTGGATGCCTACCAAAATATGCGCCAGTGTTGTACTTTGTCTGAGTTGGTACTTGGTTTCAGCTATTCCAATTGATTGATTTTTAATTAATCAAGCTAGGCTTTCCTGTTAGTATAGGTTTTTACAATTGAATATAATACAGACTTTTCTTCGTGTTCGCTGTAAAAACCATTCGATCTTTTTAGGATGCCTAATTCCGGTAATATACCCAATATCCTATGAATGCTCAAATGATGGTTATTGAGAGGGTGCAAACTAGCAAGAGGCTAACTGATGGGATGGATTGACAGTGTCCACCCACACACTTGATAGTGCTTAGAATTCCTATAATGTCAAAGCATGATTATTCCTTCTCTTGAATGAATGAATATCTATATCAGCTTAATAGTCAGTCATATGCTGACCAAATGCCAACCTTTTTTATTCGATTCTAGGAAAAAATTAATTCCTTTTTTAAATTAGTTGGTTAGGATGATAATCTGATTGACTAAGTACAATTGGTTGTAAAATTATATCCAAATGCTTTGTTTCCTCCTCGGATATTGACAAAAATGAATGATTAAATGCGGGTAATGGTTTTTTTTTGGATTGATTTGATTCTGTTTTGTTTTGTTTTGTTTTGTGTGTTGACTCTCAATCAATCAATAGATAAGAAAATCTGATTTTAATTAAACCTTAACTACTAATTACGTATACCTTTCTTGTTAACGCATTTATTTACTGCATTTTGTTAATCAACAAAAAATTTTTCACGGTTTTACATTTATACGACGATTAAACTCTTTGGTTCTTTTTGTTTTATTCATTTTTATTTATATGATAAATAAGAGATCAATAGCTAACAACTATATAACAATAACATCGATAAGAATAAGAACAAACGCGAAAATGTCACATTCAAGTCATAGTACAATTAGAGATATCCAAAATGATATGTATTTTGGTTCCGAAGTTGTCAATCGAGTATCTTTCTTAAGAGAAGATAATGAATTTATTACTCAAAGTATATTTCATCCTTCAACAAGATTCATATTCTATGAACGCCAAAAACCTTTGATACATAAATATAATTCAATCCCCAAATTAACTATATTAACTAATGGTTCTAATCAAATTAATTTAACCGAAACTGGTGTGGGGAAAGTTGGATTTGGTGGTCATAAAGGTATGATTCAACGTGGATTATTTGATGCTATTCCTGAATGGAAATCAATATTAACTACTTGGAATAATGATAATCGTTCTCAATCATTTACTATTAGAGGTACCAATAAACCAGTCTTTTTATTTTTAGGGTTATTGGATGAAAGTGTTGGTTTAGATTTACATTCTTTAAAGTTTGATGATTCACCTGGTGATGAAAAATATTTAGATCATCAGGGGAGATATCAAGGTATTGCTTATTATGCAGTTGATTTAACTCCCGATGATGAATTATCTAATTCAATTGTATCATTTGTCAATGATTATATTAATGAATTACAAAATGCTACAAACAAAACTCCTGTTGAAAATGGAATATTCTTCACTCATTCAAGAAAACATTTCCTTGGATTTGAACATAAAGAAGCTTCTTTATTCTCTCATGGTGCAATGTTTTTCCATTGGTTAAATAAAAATAGATTTTGTCCTGGTTGTGGAGAACCAACAATTCCAATTCATGCCGGAGGGAAATTATTTTGTACAAATACTAAAATAGATGTTGATTCGGAAGATGGTGAAAAGTTCGCATGTCCTGTTAAAAGTTCCCGTGTTGCCAATGTATCATTCCCAAGAACTGATATGGCTGTCATATCAACAATTGCTAATAGAGATCGTTCAAAAATTTTACTATCCTTATCAAGAAGAAATGCAGTAAACAAAATGTATGCTTGTACTGCGGGATTTATGGAACCTTCAGAAACTGTTGAAATAGCAACCAAAAGAGAAATATGGGAAGAAACAGGGGTCACTTGTACTGAAATTGATATAGTTATGACTCAACCTTGGCCATTCCCTTCCAATTTGATGATTGGTTGTATGGGAATTGTTGATTTTAATGGTGTGAATGAAACTATCCATTTAGGTCATGATAATGAATTAAGTGACGCAAGATGGTTTGATACTGATTTTATTCGTAAGTTAGTATATCCTGAAGAATTGAGTCAACAAGAAAAGGAAACATTTAATCCTGAAGGGATCGTTATACCAATGCCAGAGTCAGTTGCTTTCCAATTAATTAAATTGGTGGTTGATGAGGCACAAAAGAGACATAAATTATGATAAAACACCATTAGACTGTAATTCTTAAAATATTAGTTTACTTGATTTAGTTTAAATTAACACTGCTAGATATCGGACCACTATAGCGCACAACTGTCCAATTGTTAGAAAACATTAGCCGGATTCTTGCATCGTCGATTGTTAATGTTGATCTGTACATGAACCCAAATATTCCGGATACGGAAATAAAAAACCCACCTATCCCTGGTTTTGGATGGCTTAGTTTACCAATGAACAATGCCTCGAGGCGAGCATCCCCTATTACTATTTATTCTTCACTTATAACACAAACCTTATGATTGCCTTCAAGCATATGGTCGCCCTATGAACATTGGTGAACCGGTCTAGAACATGATCAAAGGAAATCCCTGGAATAGCAAAGGGTCTTATTGCTTCTTGGCTCATAACTTTCTTGTTTCAAGACAGTTACCTCCGAACTTCCAAATGGGGGAAAAATTGTCCGGGGATCGAGAATGCTTAAATCCGGGAACGGTAAGAATACATACATAACTTTTAGCGGCTCTTTCATGGGCTTTAATACACTAAGTAATAAACTGGTGTTGTTGCTATTGTATAAATAAAGCCCATCGCCCACTAGGCTAACTGTATTACTCAAAGTAACAAGTTTAATTACCAAATTATTAATTTTAACGAAAAGTTTCAGTTATAAAAGGGAAACGTGTTCGCCAATTTTCTTTTTCTTTCCAGTTTTGGTTTTTTTTTTTTCCTCCCCCCCCCCCGTTGTTTACAAGAATCAAATTGTTGTTGCCAAATTTACGTTTTCGCCCACTAATGACCACCATTCCCTTACCTGTAATAGTTGGCCACCGAGGTTTTAAAGGTAATTACCCTGAAAACACCATCGTTTCATTTAATGCTGCTTATTCCGCTGGTGCATCCATTTTAGAAACCGATTTGTGGCTTACTAAAGATAATGTTATTGTGATTTCTCATGATGGCAACACCAAAAGAGTTTTTGTAGATAGAGACGGTAATGAGGTTGATTACGTTATAACGGAAACTGATTTTGATACTTTACGTGACTTACGTACTAAAGAAGGTGGTTATCCATTGCTTAGATTCCAGGATGTTTTATTTTGGTACAAAGAATATGTTGAAACTCATGAAAAAGATCAAACTTTAAAATTACAATTAGACATTAAACGTTTCAATCCTGCTAAGATCACTAAATATATCATTGAAGATTTAATCTCCGTCGAACGTGAATTAAATTGGTGGGTTAATAGAATTCAATATGGTATTTGGGATTTAAATTTCTTGAAATATTTAAATCAAGATGATTATTTCCAAGACAAGTTCAAAGATCTTGATGGTATTTTTGATATTTTCCATATAAGTACAAGTTGGAGAGATTCAATCTTTTATATCAATTATAACTATTATTTGGATACTATTTCAAACGATAGAATTAAATTCAAATTATCCGGTGTTTCATTGATTTATTTAGCAACTTGGTCAGTGGGGTTCTTAACTAAATTTGTTCCCATGTTGAAATTGCAAGGTTTAAAATTATTTTCTTGGACCATTAATCAAAAGGTACAATATGAATATTTAAAAAATGTTGGTAAACTTGGTGGGTTACGTGAATATGGTGTAATCAGTGATTATCCTGATTTCATGTTAAAACTTAGAGATGGTGAACAAACTTCATTAGAAGAATCTACCAAACAAGATGAAGCCGAAGGAACTCCATTACTTAACTCCGTTGCTAGTTTGTTGAGTACTCTAACCTATAAACAAAGATTTTCATACTTTATATTTTCGCAGTTTAACTATTGGGCAGGAGATAAGAGAATTACCCAAGAAGAGAAACAATACGATTTACCGGTTGATGAAAATAAAATCAGAGAAGTGCAAATCAATTCTTTTGCGGTCATGTTGTTCCAAAAATGTCAAAAATGGGGGATTTTCTAATCTGAAGTGATCGCTTTGCAAAATTCACCACAGTCTTTTATGGCCGGCTATCGCCTTTAGAGTTTTATACACCCATACTAATAGATGTCTTTGCATGTTGTATAACCTTCTTTTTATGATTGTATGCAAAAATATAGAATCAATGTACAAGCGCATTCTACTTGTGCTTAACTATTTTTGAAAAGAGAGCTGTAGAGTTGATAAACTTTTCCAATAGATGAATCTAGAATGACCACATTTAGCCTTCTTCATTGAGTTTGAGATACAGAATTACTATATAAACTGTAATTGTTAAACAAACAACTACACTAATATGGGTTTCTTCTCTCTTGGTTGCTACATCGCTCCTCTAAAAGATCTTGCTACAGACCAATAACACTATCAACATACAACATCGTTTAATAAAAATCATCCTCTGAAACATACAGGAGCGTGGGGCACCATCGAGAGATATATTCAAATGCAAGCTCCAAGTCACACGCCGGATTATTTGTCATTCGAATAAATCTTAATCTTTTGCAATTAAACCATTGAATTCTAGTAAGCATCATTGGTTCAAGATTGTTTCCAGATATTTCCAAACCTATCAATGAATTTGGCAATTTCAATACGTGCTTGCGAATATATTTATCTAACTCCGTATAGGCAAGACCCAAGCTTTCCAATTTCGTAAATCTTACGAAAAAGTCTTTGGGGATAGTTAATTGATTCGTACTTAGATCGAGAACAACCAAGTTCGTAGGGGAAATATTATCAACAGTGGTAATCTTATTCATATATAAAAGTAATGATGTTAAGTTTTTACCACGATTAATCAAATCCCATGACTCTAATTCTTTAGAAGTAAGGGAACATGTATTGGCTTGTAGATACTTCATACTCCTTGGGCAAACGAAATTGGAAGCGTTTCCTCTAGGTTTTTTTCCTGTTTCGCTAAACGCATACTCATGACCAAATCCATCATCTGGTTCGTCGATGTTTTTCTCTATGTTTAGGTCCACAACGATATCTGGGATTCTAAAATATTTTGGACCAAAATTTCTGATTTTACTTTGACGTCGAGAACTTTCAAATTAGGAGCATCAATTAATACTTTCAGGAAATTATTACCCCGTAAACTTAAAGCTTTCAAACTTGCTGGGAAACGACAATCCACAATTTCAATTCTTGAATGATTCATACTGAATCTTGTTAGATTTGGTAATTTATCTAATCCTAAATGGGAAATCGACTTCATGTCACAGTCATCCAAGCAAAAAGCTGATAAAGATGGAGGAAGTCGAAGTGAATTAATTCGTTTAGAAAATATTCTTAGAACTAAAAGGTTTGGAGGAAATTGCAAATCACTCCATGCATGCAGGGGATGGGCGTCTCCATATAAATTTAAATGAATTAAGGACGAAGGAAATTTGAGTTCTTTGAACTTGAAAGTAGTAGAATACCCATGAATCTTGAGGATTCTAAGTTTGGGTGGGATAAGGAACTTTCGATCCACTATGAACTCCGTAATCATTGGTACATCTTCCTCTTCTTGCTGCTCGTCCCAAGGGTAAAATCCACCACCCATTCTTGCATAGGAATCTCCACAATCAATCTTTAGAGTCTCCAAACTAGATGGAAGTTTTACCCCATCAAAAATATTTTCTGCTCCACATTTAAGTTCTAACGTTTTAAGATTGTGATAGTTAATAAGTTCGTCTAAACCTCTCAATTCCGAGGAACTGGCTTTGATGGTGGAAATTTGCTTGGGAAACTTCAAGTTGCGCAACGAAAGTTTCTTTGAAGCAAAGAAACTGTCAAAAGTTTTGAGATTCTTTAAATGAGATAAATCACATATAGTTTTGTTATCCTCATAAGTTATTTGCAATGTTATCTTTTTCAAAGATTGTGGCAAATCAAGTTTTATATGGCCACCTCCCACTGTTATATCTAAGAATAAGGAAGTCACATTTGGTGGCATACAATGTAAATCCTTAGCGTTGATTTTATCATCTATTTTCAAATGTCTTAGATTTGGTAATTTCGACGATGTGATGACCGAATTTAATCTAGATAAGCCCAAATCTTTAACACTATCAACCTTATGAAAATTATTATCCCACCAGTTTACCTTTCTAAACTTGTAAGGAAGAGATAAGAGGTTTGTTGCCCAAACATCTTCACCTCTCCAAACTATAACATCGATTTCAGCCGCTTTGAGTAATTCTGGTTTTAAATGATGTGTCTTCAATATATCATTCACATGTTCAAATTCGATTACCTTGGGTTTGGAATCAGGATACTTTTCCATAAAATCAAAAAACTCAAACATATGTTCGAATCTAAGTTCATGTGTAATATGAAATGATGAGTCAAATTCATCAGTTATCATATATTCATCACCAATTGGATATTTCAACTTTGGAGGATTACACAGAATCCACCTTCTTTCTTTGGTAATATAAACCTTTGTCAATAACACGGCTCTGGCATATTTTCCAATCAATGGATTATCAATGTATGATTGTATTTATGAGTCAGGAATATAGTAAAATATCTGTTCAACTACCTCTGAAGGTAAGTCTAAGAGCAATTCCATAAATGTTCTACTCATATTTGGTACTTTCTTTACTTTTATGAGTTTAACAAATAATTGTTGAAGTGTTGGCCAATTAAACTTAGTTGATGTTGGGATTGTTGTTGTTCCTTCTCGTGCGAATCATCAGTGAGATGATTTGCTTTGTTTTTTTGTTCCGTAATTAATTAGTACCACCACTACGAGTAATTAATAAGTAGAACCACCTCTCTTTCCATAAATTGTTATACCTACCAATTAAGGTAACGATCTAGATCGTTTAGGAATTCATAGGGAATCAATCTAAAACAATCAATCTTTTTATTTATCCTTTGGCTAACATGGTATGTATTTACTAACTAAATAAGTACAAGTCAAGAATTCCCTTCATCATTAATTGATCTGAATAGCCGGGTTAGGTTTAAGAAGGTAAGAGCAATATCACGACTCATTAAGGCTTGGGTAAAACGAGTGCTATGGAAGTGACATCTAATTGCAAAGTACTGTAAACTTCTATCAGGGTGTGCTATTGGGTCATCCATTTACTCAAGGGTTGTTTATATCTCGAGGAAGACTTTATCGCGAGAAATCGCATTCACTTAAATTTCAGGTTTCTTCCTTTCAGTTGAGTGGGTAAACATCTTATGCATGATACCCTTTGCCTAATAACACACGTATTTAACATCTCTGAATCGAGTCCAAGGACCATATAAGGCAACCTAACTGTGACCTCGATCAGAATAAATACAGTCTATCGCCAAGTACTATTGATACTTGAATCTTGTTCATACGCTCTGATCTTAAAACCAAAAATTTTACTCTGTTCTGTACGTGTAGGTTGGGTGTTAAACAGTCATTCCAGACATTGAGCAACGGAATGATGATTCGATTGCGCGAACCTCTAGATATCTGACTTCTGGTCCCTCTTGTGGGTGGTGTATATATTCTATGAAGATCTAAGCGCAGAATCCCCATTTCAGATCAAAGCTCAAAAACTCTTACTTTTTTGCAATCTTATCTCCGAAGTGCAGATTTCTGTTGGTCACCTTAATCATTATTTTTGTGCATATTTTTTCTCGTAAAAAATATTTAGCCTAATAATTAAGAAAGCGCATTTTCATTTATTTTTTGCATTTATTTTTTGCACCCAAAAAATATATGATGAGGAAACGTTCTGCGGAGGATTTGAGCTGATTGAGAAGCAACGGTAGAATGATAAAGACTCAATCAACTGATATCTCAACGAGCAATTTCAGATGATTCAAATATAGAACCTAGTAGGTGTGTATTTGGATACTCACTCTTGTTTAGTTGAATATATGTTCTTTTTTTTGTATCTACGTGAATATTCAGTCATTGGTTTGTTAGTACTACGATCTAGATTTTCGTCCATTCCTATACACAGGAAGATTCCTACACAAAAGTGTAGGACACCTTTGTTTGAAGTAATCGCAATTGTTGGTTAACAACATAAACATTTAAAAATACTACAGGTGTGTAAATTATAAAACTATCAATCCTTAAAAGAATAAACTAGTATACATATCTTCAGATTGAACTGGTTCGACAATGGGTCTATAATACCGTATTTTTTTTTTTTTTGGATAATTATCGGCTCAACAGAAAGCGAACTGGTCGTGATTTGCACAAGTATCTAAAGTGATTACCCGCCCCTGTGTATTTTCATTTATTTACGTTCGATATTTAAGATTTGCACCCATGTTTCTAAATCTAATTTCATAAATTCTACTTCACTAAAATATAATACAGTTGTTATATTCAAACAAATACTTTAAGTTTAAAATGTTCTACAGTATTAAAGTTAAGTTATCCACCTTTGTCTCATTATCCGAGAGTTATATTTGGAGTACATACCAATATCAAGTCAATCAATTATACAAACTATTTGAAGCGCCAACTGATTCAACTTCTGTTTCTGAAGATACATTGACGAACACTCCATTATTCCCAACATCAAACCATAAGAATGATTCACCACTTCCAAGTTTGGGTGATGCAATGTTGGAGTACAATCAATGCAGTGAACTTATCAGAGCTATCAGCAAAAATGATTCCCAGTTGAATCTTGCCGCTGAAGGAATTAAGCGCCAAGGTGGTGCAAGCATTGATTTTAATCTTTTAGGCGCTTACAACATTTCCTTTGAATCATTCTGTTTCGATCCTGATTTCGCTCCTGTCCCTTCTTGCCTGGTTCTTAACGATGATATCAAACCATGCTCACCACAAAACAATATCGCTCCTTGCCCAATCGATCTCTCAATCTTTGAACAGGGTTCCGAAGACATTGAGAAGACCCCATCCGCAACAAAATTTAAGAAATACCTTTCTAAAGCTGGTGAGATCAAACGAGTATTCTCCAAGAGATCCAAACAACCAAAACCGGTTAACAAGCAAATTATGGACTCGATTGATCCAGATGTATTTCAGAATTTTGAGATCGAAACAAGGAAATTACCAGGCTCCTTAAATCATTGGCGTTTTGACTTTGGTATTTTGACTAAGAAACTAAAAAAAGCAAAATGTCGGATCATTAAGAAGTTGAAGTTATGAGTATAGTCAATTGGCTATTGCATTGGTTCATCCTGTTGGTTATAGTGTTATTGTTACTTGCTAAGTGCTATGTTATTATTGAAAGAAGAAAAGATAAAACAAAAATAAAATAAAAAATAAAAAATAAAAAACTATAAGAGAGGGTTTGTCACTATTAAGAATGATAATAATGTTGATGTTATTTGTTGTTGGTACCATGTTCATCTACCTTTCCTGGACTGGATTCTTGGCTTGTTCTATTTATTGCTGTATTATACTATTTATTAATCATTAGAATGTGTTATGTTCTCTGTATTACTTGTAGATTTGAACACCTCTCACTCTTTTGTCTATTCTTGCGCAATTGGTAAGACGAAACAAGTAGTTGAACTCCAAAAGGAGTATGTTTACTGAATATTCGTTGTATGTTTATATCCAAATAGCATTTAATCAATCGGTCCAACAATTGCTTTTTTCTACTTGATCTTCCCTCCTCTGTAAAATCATCCACTGCATATTTTAAAATGTTGTCCTTCAGAGATTCAATCACCACTTCGTTCTAAGAATTTGACACAATCTCCCTGGTATATTGCTTAATGTACTTTTCAATATAGGAACAATTCTAATAATGTAAAACTTGAATCTTAGAAACATGCCTATATATACTCAGAATCCACAACTTGCAAAAGGGTAGGGCACATTTGCTTAATGTATTCAAAAACCTTCTGGGTATTACAATTTGGATTGTTAGACATTCGAATGAATCTCAACTTCTTACAGTTCACCCAGTGGATCTTGTTGACACTTTTGGTTTGAAGGTTGTTCCCGGATATGTCCACCCCTATCAATGAATCAGGGAATCTTAATTCTGCTTTTCTGAGATGTTCGTGTAAGCTCGTAAAGGCAAGACCCAAACTCTCTAAACTTTTAAACCGTAAGAAAAAGTCCATGGGGATAGATAATTGATTTGTACTTAGCTCAAGAACCACTAAATTTGTCGGAAAAAGATTCTCGATGGTGGTAATTTGATTCTTAAATAAAATTAATGTAGTTAGTTCCTTGCCATGGTTAATTAAGTCCCACGATTGTAATTCTTTTGAGGTAATAGTACTGGTATTAGCGTTTAAAACTTTCAAACTTTGTGGAATAACAAAATTCGTCGGATTTCCTCGAGGTTTTTTTCTTGCATTACCAATCATATATTCAAGACCAAACCCATCTGTTGGTTCGTTGATATTCCTCTCTATGTTTAATTCAATGACACTTTCAGGGATTTTAAAATCTTCTGGTTTGAAACTTCTGATTTTACTTTGACCTAGATCAAGTATTTTCAAATTGGGTGCGTCAATGGAAACTTTCTGAAGATTGTTACGGCATAAACTTAAACAAATCAAACTCGGAGAAAAACGGCAATCTACAATTTGAATACTTGCATCATTCATGCTAAACCTAACTAAATTTGGTAATTTGTCTAATCCCAAATGCGAAATTGACTTCATGTCACATTCATCCAAACATAAACTGGTTAGTGATTGAGGAATTCTAAGTCCATTGATTTGCGTTGAAAATCCCTGGAAAATTAAAAGATTCGGAGGCAATCGCAAATCGCTCCATTCATATCTCAGATGCTCACTTTCCTTTAGATGCAAGTACAATAACGATGAAGGTAAGTTAAGTTCCTGGAAATTGAAAGTCTTACACGATGCACTTAGGAACTTAAGATTGGGTGGAATCAAGAAATTGGCACCGACAGTGGAGTCCCCGCGCTCGGGAGAGATAAACACACCGTCACCATCGTCATCATCATCTTCTTCCGGCATACCCTGGTAGCGGTATAACCCAATTCTGCCAGTTACATATTCTCGATCATACTCAATCTCTAACCTTTCTAAACTGGATGGAAGTTCCACTCCATTGAAAATATTCTCGGTTCCACATTTCACCTTCAAATGCTTAAGACTAGGATACTTGATAAGCTCATCCAACCCTCGCAATTCTGTGGATCCAATCGTGATTGTATTGATTTGCTTCGGAAATTTTAAGCGGTATAACGAAAGCTTATTTGAACAATAGAAAGTGTCAAAACTTTTGAGATTCTTCAAATGAGATAAATCGCAGATTGATTTCTTATCTTTATATGCGATTTCCAATGTTAACTTTCTTAATGATTGTGGCAAATTCGGTTGAATTTGACCACCCTCAATCAACAATTCTATGTGCAACGTTGTTAAGTTTGGGGGAAAGTAAACTAAGTCCTTTAATTCAAGTTTACTTTGTATCTTCAAGCTCGCTAGATTTGTCAACAGATTTTCGGGAGTAATACACTTTAAGTTTTGTACCCACAAATCTCGGACACAAGTTGGAACCTTGTGGAAACCAATGTCCCACCAATTTATTTTTCTAAATTTCAATGTCAGATATAGGAGTTCTGTGGACCACAAATTATCATCAGGCCATATCATAACTTCCAACTCCACATCTTTTAACAAGTCGGGTTTCATCCTGTTCGTGGTTATTATATCATTAAAGTCTTCAAACTCGATGATCTTGGGTTTAGGTTCGGGATACTTTTCCATAAAATCGAAGAAGGTAAACATATGATCAAAATGAAAATGATGTGATACACTCATTATTGGTTCAAATCTACTGGTAACCAAAAACTCATCTCCAACTGGACAATATAACTTCGGAGGAATGCACAGAATCCATGATTTTGATTTCTTGATATAAACTTTACTTAACAATACAATTCGTGCAAATTTTCCAATTAGTGGGTTGTCAATATATAAACGTAAATACGGATCAGGGATATAGTGAAATATCGACTCAATTACCTCCGAGGGTAATTCCAAAAGCAAATTGACAAATGGTTTGTCCATATTGCGTTGATGATTGGATAGAACTCGTTATCTTATCTCTCCAATCAATCACAAGAATTAAGAACAAAAAAAGATAAATCTTCAAGAAATCATTCTAAAATTCATAGCAACGGAATTACCAAATCTTAATGTGATACGGCAGTATTCGAATCAATGTAGAACCTAGGAGATTCATATTCGATGACAAGTAGGTATCCAATTCTGGATACAGACTCTTTTCTTAATGTCATTCGATATAGACTCATTCATGAGCAAATCCAAATCCTACGGAATCAGAACGAATGGACCATCAAAGTAGCTAAATCAATTTCACACCTTTGAAAAGTCCACTTTTGCAAAACTATTCTGTTCTTTGATCCGCTAAATTGGATTTCATAACATAATCTTATTGATTGAGAAATCTTCTTCTTTGACAGAAGAATTTCAATTTATCACACTTCTTCTAAGGGGACGATATAAACCTAGAAGACTCAATTCATCCAGAACATGAAATGTCTCTAACTCACAATGCTCCTATAGGCAATTAACAGAAAATCAAAAACTTCATAATCGGAATCGAACTCAGGGCATGGAGAACCTGAGGGGTCCGCGCTACCAGGATTTTGAAAGTTAAAACCTGTGATCTTGACCACTATACCACGTAAATTCGCGATTTTGTGGCGCAAAAAAGTTGTCACGTGATATTTTGCACGTGATACACGACACGTGATTTTGTACACGTGATAATTTTAATTTTGCAACCAAACATAATTTCAATTCAAGAAGTCAATTATTATCTACCACAAGTAGTTAATGAATATTATGTTGCACCTTCTACTACTACTCTGTATCCATCCATTACATCCATTCAACCCCGCCCCCTCTCTCTTTAATGGATGTTAATCCACACTCATAATTTGAAATCTGTGATATGCCATTTGTGTATAACAAACTTTGAAGCCTGCTACAAAACTCAAGAGTAAAAATGAATTTGTCTATTTATCATAACATCTTATCTTTCCTATATATACTCAGAATCTTGGACGTGAAGAAGGGTCGGGCATTTCATTTTCACGTATTTGAAAACTTTCTCAGTATCAGAATCTGGATTTTTTGAGCTTCGAATGAACCTTAATTTTTTGCAATTTGCCCATTGAATTTTAACAAAACTATTAGTTTTAAGATTGTTCCCAGAGATATCTACTCCAATCAATGAGTCGGGGCATTTCAATCCATGCATCTCGATATCAACGTCTAATCCAGTATAGGCAAGGCCCAAGCTCTCTAAGTTTTTAAATCTTAAGAAAAAGTCCTTGGGAATACATAATTTATTTGTACTTAGCTCAAGAAAAACTAAGTTTGTTGGGAAAAGATTCTCGATAGTAGTGATGTTATTCTTGAACAAAACTAATGTAGTTAATTCCTTACCACGATTCACCAAATCCCACTTTTCTAATTCCTTCGAACTGATACTGCTATTATTGGCATTTAAAACTTTCAACTTTCGAGGTATATCAAAGCTGGGTTGATCGCTACGAGTATCTTCTCTTGTATGACCAAACAGGTCTTCATCTTCAAGTTCGTCTTCTCGAACATTTTTCTCAATCATTAATTCCACAACGCTATCAGGAATACTAAATAGTTTGGGGTGAAAGCTATCAATTTGGCTTTCCCCTAAATCAAGTACTTTCAAACTAGGAGCATTAATTAAAACTACCGCAAGGGCGTTACGACGCAAACTCATTGCTTTCAAGCTTGGAGGGAAACGGCAATCAATTACTTCAATACTCGAATCATTCATGCTAAACCGAAGTAAGTTTGTCAATCTATGTAAACCCAAATGATTGATTGATCGCATATTACTATAATCCAAATTTAAACTAGTCACCGATAGAGGAAGTTGAAGCAGTCGAATGTTCCTCGAGAGTGCATCGAGAACCAAAACGTTCGGAGGTAACTTCAAATTAGCCCATTCATGCAGGGGAGTATCTCCATTTAATTCCAAGTAAGCCTATGATGAAGGAAATTTAACCACTTTAAAATTTAGAATCTTATCGGTCACACTTAGGAATATGAGATTTGGTGGGATAACGAAGTTCTTGCCAACAGCCGAGTTCCCAACATCACTATCATCATCCGAATCCTCGTTGCCATCATTCTCTTCAGATAGCCCCAAAAAGCTAAGAAACTCCTGTGCACGACTTGCTAATGATTCTTCATATTTAATATCCAATATTTCTAAACTTGGTGGAAGTTTAACGTCATTTAGTGCGGTTTTCTTCCCACAAGAAATCTCTAAACTTTTGAGATTAGGACATTTATTAAGTTCGTTCAAATCTTTTACAGCCGTCCGGAACACAATTCCTGAAAGTTGTTTGGGGAATCTAAAGCAACGGAATGAAACCTTGCCCTGAGAACAGGAACTTTCAAAGACTTTGAGGTTTTTCAAAATGAGACAAATCAAGTACAAAGTTTTTATTTACATCTGTTTGCACCTTTAAATTCTGCAAAGATAGTGGTAGATTAGGTCTTATTTTGCGTTCTCCTATCAATAAGTCTATTTCCAATTTGGTCAAGTTAGGAGGCAAACGAGATAAATCCTTCAATTCAATTGGATTTTGTATCTTTAACTTTTCTAAATTTGTCAACAGATTTCTTGTTATTACGGAATTTAAATTAGGTATCCACAAATCTTTAACACAATCTGGAACCTTATGGTAACTATTGTCCCACCAATTTATTTTTCGAAATTTGTATGGTAGGTATAAAAGCCCGGAAGACCATAAATCATCAACTCTATAAATCGTGATCTCGATTTCTGCATCTTTTAATAGCCCTGGTTTCAACTTATGAATAGTTAATACATCATTCATATCTGCAAATTGAAGGAGTTTGGGTTTTGGTTCGGGATGTTTTTCCATAAAGTCAAGAAATTCGAATAAATGATCAAAAACGAATTGATGGGTAATACGCATTGCGGGTGCAAACGTATCAGTAACCAAAAGTTCGTCACCAATTGGATAATATAACTTGGGAGGAATGCACAGAATCCATTTTTTAGTGGCACAGATGTATATTTTACTTACTAAAATGGTTCTAGCATATTTCCCAATCAATGGATCATCAACGAGTAGACGTAAATAACTGTTAGGTACAAACTTAAAAATTGACTCAATTATATCCGAAGGTAACGATATAATCAATTCAATCAATGATTTTCCCATGCTTATAGGTAATTGAAGATCGTGTATGTAAGTTCTTACTAATAAAATGGGATTTCAGTTGATAAGTTATAGAAATTGTGAATGAAATTTTCATTTTTGCGCTTGTTTCTTGTTTTGCTGCAAATTTACCAATGACGATGAGATGGATTAAAAGTAAGGAACTAGTTACGTTGTAAAGACACCAAATATATTTATAAAGCTGTAATTAATTAATTGATTATTTATTCAGCGATATTCACATTAGGGAAGATAAGTTATATTGAGATTCAGACTTGTTAGGAATCATTGTTTGTCCATCTACTGTATCTGTTCATGAGAAGTATAAGATTGTTTGTCGCAATAAGTGATGCCTATGTAACTGTAGAAAGTTGCTTCGGATAAATCTATCGTCGTTATACCAATCAGTAAACACATATCTTGGTTTTATAGCCTACAACCATAAAAACACCTATTCATCTCCTTAACCCCTTCCACTTAATAAAGGGTTCTACTATACATAATATCTGTTTGGTTGTTAGTTAAATTTCAGTGAGACCAGACTGAAAATTTTTCCTCAGTAATTCTTACTACTAATTAAATTTCTATTACTCCGATCTGTAAGTACTATTAGAATGACACAATTGTGGGGTAATTATAATTAATCATAACTGTTAACTTGCCAATGGTAGCGCCGAATGAAAAGTTTTTGTAGCCACAACCTTTCAGTAATTCTTTCAACAGTAAAGACCTGCCAACTCAAGGCATTTACTACGTTAACCAATTCATTTTTTAATTTTATGTCCCATAATGCCTGAAGTAGCGGAAGTATGTTAGAATCTAGTTTATTGTATGAAATTTTTTGAAGAACTTAATGATTAACGGAAACTTTTGGTTTATAGGTAGCCCATGTTTGTGCATTGTTGAGAAGGAATGTTATTGGATACCGAATTTCCAAATTAATCCTTCAGAATGATCCCCTTTTATTTCCCATACTCAAGCAATCCAACGATCCTGAAAAGGAATTAGAAAAATTGAATAATTCTATTACGAATTCGATTGTTGCTTCAGTAGGTCGACATGGTAAATATTTCTGGATCAGATTGAAGAATATCAATCAATCAAAGAAAGAACAAGGAGTGTTGTTAATGCATTTTGGTATGACAGGGATGATCAAGATTAAAAATATAAGTTCACATTTAGTATTCATGGAGAATGGCGGAGACAAGAAGATTTTGAAAACTATGAAAAATGAAGAAATTGGCGAAGAGGACATTGAAGTGAAAAGTAACGAAGAATGGCCACCTAGATTTACAAAATTTGAGATGATTTTAGAGAAGGAAGGTAAGCAATTGGAATTTGCATTTGTTGATCCTAGAAGATTGGGAAGGGTGCGATTCTTGACTGGAGATGAGGTAAGAAATGATAATTCATTGATGAACATAAGCCCATTGGATGCATTGGGTCCTGACTATAGCAAAAGTGGCCATATAAAGCTGGAAGATGTAGATTTCAAATTTGGTGATCCAGATCCTGATAATCATGGAAGACCACGACTAGATGTCAAAGAGTTCAGTAAATTGGTTTTAGCCAAGAAAAAGCCGATCAAAAGCCTTTTGCTAGATCAAGCTTTCTTTTCAGGTGTGGGGAACTGGGTAGCAGATGAGATTATATATCAGGCAAGATTGCATCCCGAAGAAGTGTTGAGCAGTAAGATCACTTATGATGAAGAAGCGATTGACCCAGTGATCCAAAAGCTTTATGACTCAATTGTTTATGTCTGTGAAGATTGTGTTCGTGTAGAAGGCGATGTCACTAAATTTCCCAAAAATTGGTTAATGTTATATAGATGGGGGAAGGCTAGAAAATCACAGCCTAAACCCAAAACAGGAGACGGGTATAGTGTTGACCATATTACTGTTGGTGGGAGAACTAGTTGTTATTGTCCTGAAATACAAAAATTTCTTCCTAGTAAGAATTTAAAACGAGAAAAGGACGAATCCAAGCCGTCGCCAAGAGCTAAGAGGCAAAAGGTTAAAAACGAGTGATCAAATTGATTGAAAGGAGTAGATTGGTGGTGTCCTTAATTAAACTGGCTGCGAAAAAAAAATGATTTAAAGAGGCAATCATGACTTTGTAACAGGACACAGTAACCTTACCCCACAACTAAATACACTACAACAATTGTTTCTTCCATTCGTCGAGGTTTGCTTTGCTATTAATATTCATTCGCTAGGTTAATTAAGTTTGCTAGAACATTGCTAGACAGCCATTTGTCATCCGAAATTACCAATTATCTTTTTTAGTTCGACGGATATAACGGTTGCTACTATTTCTTATATCTATCAACCCACTTGAAAGTGTATCTACTTTTTGAACGTCTAAAATTTTATGCAGAAATGACAGGATTCCTTAGCTTGCCTGATGAAATTATATTTGAAATCTTGGAACATCTTAATCAAGTCACAATCCTAAAACTAAGATTATTGAATAAACGACTATATGACATATGTAACGAGAAACTACTCTCCTCGATATTTGTGAATAACGGAAGTGGTCCCAAGGTTTTGATTCGTGAAGATGTGCCAATGACCTCGTTTTATAGACAATATTTTATTATTAATAATATGGAACATTTTAGTCGACTTTGCCTAGCACCCTCAACAATGAATCGTGTTAAAAGAATAGTATTTTTTAATGACGAAATTAAGCCGTATGTCCTTGATCATATGATTAGTTCTTATCCAAATATTGGATTCTTCATAGAAAGAGCCAGTAGCAAAAACTCAACATTATTAGAGATGAATAATATTTTCAAGTGGGGCAAGGGCTTGATAACGACCTTAACCATAAATGGTGATGAAGAAGTCTGGAATAGTACAATATTATCAAGCCAACCTCATATAAAATCTATAAAAGTCACAAATGGTTCGACGGAATTGCTAAACCAATTTCGCCTGCAAAATATTTTTCTTCAACCAAAAGAATTATCATTAGAATTGAGAGATAAACAGTCAGATATATATGCCTCAATGAATAATGTATTTGATTTTGGAGGTATAGTCCAACTAGAACTCAGGTTCACGCGGAAACCACCAAGAGAATCTGATTTAAGAAAGTTGTTCAGCAATTTAATTTTCTTGAAACATTTATCTATCACAAGTCAGAATATCCGATTTGGGGAAATTTTGAACCGTTTACCTTCGAATCAATTGCAATCATTGTATATTAACATTATCGGAAGTGGTTCCTCTTTAGATTCAAGTCGAGTATGGGAAATATCCAAGACTCAGGCCACGTCACTTAGGAAACTTGGATGGACGAATGCAATGAGTAACCCAAAGCTGAAATTGTATGGTTTGTTGGAATTTGAACGACTATATCAAATAGATTACATTTTGAGAACAAACTTGGGAGAGAAGAAAGACCAGATTCATGAAGTGTTAAAGTTTGGATATCCCTATCTAAGGCAGGTTATTATTGGTGATGATAAGTTTGAAATCGAAAGATCAAATATAGGCGTACTACATATTAGGACAATGTGATTGAAGTTGATCTGTAGGAGTTTAAATGAGATAGTTAGATAGTAGACAATTTCATTTTAGAGTAGTTTCTCTAAATTATTAATGTATCTTTGTAATTTAAAGCAGATAATCTTGATAATATGGCTCCATGAACATTGGACTAGTACTCAGCTTATCAATACAAACCCCAGATTCATACAAGGAAGAACTATGATCTGGAAAATTCTTTAAATTTGTTAGAGACCTTCAACTCTTCTTGTTACGAAAATTCCATGCAAACCTGTTCTGAAAGAGAATCTAAGTCTAGTAATCCCTTCATTACTCTTTCTAATTATACTGTATGTATATTCTTCTCCTCAATCACTTAAGCAACACAGAGTGGTCTGTGTTTCATGCTTCAAAGCTGTGCTCAAATTACTTCATTATTAATTTACGAGATCTGGAATCGTGCTCCACCAAACAAAAAAAAAGAGTGCAATCATCATTTACTTATTGAACCATGCCCACCCGTATTTAACTAAGCTTCGTTATTTACATTCCAGAGAAGATGAAAGAATAAGAGTTAAATATGAACAACTTGTATACTGCGTTATCATTGTCGTTAATAGCCAATAACAAACGATTTGTTATATCGTCACACAATTCAAATATTACAATTCCAACATTTGTTTATCAAATTCTTCAATACCAATGTAAATTAAAATCATCAGAGATAGCCATAATAGATTTATTAAAAGTAGATTCAACAATTGATTTGATTAATCAGATGATTCGTGCTAATGATGATGAAGACGGGGAGGGTGACGGTGAATTATACCTTAAAAATATCATTATATGGCAGAATATTCAACATTTATCAGTCAGTCAACAGAAATCATTATATCGATTATTATTGCAATTAGATGAATATGAAATGAATATTGCTAAATTATGTACCCATAGAATACTGACGGTGTCAATCACCATTGAAAGCAAAGAATTGAAGCTTAATAGACCAGAAATTTTTACAATTATAAGTTTTTTGGATTTTGATGTTTGTCAAACAAACAAATTATATGTGTATCTAAAGGAAAAGTTCTGGTTATCTATAAATTTTGACGATGAAAGAGACAATGAGAGGCCCACACCATTGGCTGAATCCACAACGTATTTTGATTTTATTCTTAACCTACGAAAAAAAATGAGTAGTCAAATATACGTTGCGCCGGATATCAAACGATATATATATTCATTGATTGTACACATACGATGTCATAGATTAGCCTCAATATCACCCAAATCGGTGCGAGTCCCGACTATGACATTTGATTATATTACAGATTTCTGCAAAGCATTGATATTATTTAAGAAAGTTCAAGAACATTATGTGACACCTGATTATATCAAGATCGCAACTAGGATAATTGGATATTGGCTAGTTGATTGGGAATATAATCGTATGTTTTCATTAGTGAAACCTCATGTAGAACAACAGGAAGAAGATTCAAGGATTCTGGGTGGGGTTGATAAACTGGCACAAGAGTTGGATTATTTGAAGAGATTAGAGATTGTTGTTTTGAATGGAGATTGGTTTGGGAGTGATTATTTCTTTGTTAATGAATATTTGAAGCATTCAAAGGCGCTGTTCAATCATGAAAGTCCCACTGGGTACAGTAATAGGATTATCGAGGATGTTCTTACAACTGTAAGGCCTCCCTTGTAGAGGTTGGCAGCTTTGGGGTTACGTTTGACGACTATCAAGCTAATGTTGGTTCCGTTATTTAGACCGTTGATGTAGATAATTTAATTAATAACTAATATACAAATGCGGAGATATTTAGTAAGGAATTGAAGATAACAATGCCTTGTTTCTATACATTTACGTTTCAGGTTGTGAAAAAGGTTGAATTGTTTCTTCTTCTATTTTGAATCTTTGGTATTGTTCATATTTGAATGCCATTCAATCCACAGAGGACAAGAAAACAATAAGAATATTCTTTGGATGAAAGTTGTGCTGAAGGGAATTTCAGTTGTGACAATCCTGTGGTTCTTTGATTGTCTTCTAATCAGTCTGAATTGGGGGGGTTATTGTTTTCCAATGCGCTAAAATGAGGTGTACAATATGGTATGTTGTGTAAAATGACAAGGACTGTTACAAATTCCACCATTTGTACACTCCTTAGAGATCTTTTGGTTTTGATAAATTATTTGAAGAATAACTTCATGTTTATGGATCCCATAACAGAACTACTACCACCATCAAAAGTCATATTCCTTTCGGCATGCATAAAATTTTACAAAGTTCAGAATTATATAACGTAAATATGTCTTTAGTCCTATACCTTCAAAACAATTAATATAATGTATAATTTATATAATATATAAACGAGAGATACAATTGTCAAACGTAATTAATGTATCAAATATTAAAATAGCCAAAGCAAATCTTTCGAGAATTGAAACGAATCTATGTTGAGCTTCGATCAACTGTTCTAAGCACCTAAAGCAACAAGAAGACCGTCAACAACAGGTTCAAGACTTTCAACAACACCATTAAGACCAACTTGTGGTTTTGGAATGTTTGCGGCACCATTAGCAATAGCACCAGCACCTGGAACAGCATTAGCAATAGCACCAGCACCTGGCACAGCATTAGCAACAGCACCGGCACCGGCACCGGCACCTGGAACAGCATTGGCAGCGGCAACTGCTTCACCAGCAATGTTATCACGCTTAGCACCCAAGGCGACAAGAAGACCATCGACAACTGGTTCAAGGCTAGCTACGACACCATTAAGGCCTACTTCTGGGCTTGGAATGTTTGCGGCACCTGGAACACCATTAGCAATAGCAGCAGCACCTGGGATTGCATTTGCAGCAGCTCCTGCTTCACCAGCAATGGTATCACGCTTAGCACCTAAGCTAACAAGAACACCGTCAACAACTGGTTCAAGGCTAGCGACGACACCGTTAAGACCATCATCACGCTTGGCCCCTAAAGCTCCAAGAACACCATCAACAACAGGTTCAAGACTTGCTACAACTCCATTAAGTCCGACTTGTGGTTTAGGAATGTTGGCAGCACCTGGAATAGAAGCTGCAGCTTCTCCCACAATGTCATCACGCTTAGCACCTAAGCTAACAAGAACACCGTCAACAACTGGTTCAAGGCTAGCGACGACACCGTTAAGACCATCATCACGCTTGGCCCCTAAAGCTCCAAGAACTCCATTCACAACTGGTTCGAGACTTTCGACAACACCATTAAGACCGACTTGTGGTTTAGGAATAGAAGCGGCGGCTTCACCTGCAATATCAGCACGCTTGGCCCCTAAAGCTCCAAGAACACCATCAACTACAGGTTCGAGACTTGCGACAACTCCGTTAAGACCGACTTGCGGTTTTGGAATAGAAGCAACTGCTTCACCAGCAATGTCATCACGCTTAGCACCTAAGCTAACAAGAACACCGTCAACAACTGGTTCAAGGCTAGCGACGACACCGTTAAGACCATCATCACGCTTGGCCCCTAAAGCTCCAAGAACTCCATTCACAACTGGTTCGAGACTTTCGACAACACCGTTAAGACCAACTTGTGGTTTAGGAATGTTGGCAACAGCGACAGGAGAATATCCATCACCATCAGCATTAAATGGGACAGGTGCGGCTAAAACTGTTGCAATAGATAATAAAATAGCGAAAGATAACTTCATGTTGTTTAATAGTTTATATTTGATGAGTTTTAAATGGGTAGTAGTGATATTGATGATTCTAAAACAAAAACTCTGGATTAAGAGAGATTTTTGCCTCTTTATATACACATGACTGTCTAGTTTAGAGATAAACACTTTGGAAAAAGATACTTCATTGCTCTTTTTGCAAATTTCATCTCTGCAAATAGTTGAAATAGTTGCTGTTTACAACATCAACAATCGACATTGAAAGAAAAAAAAGAGAATTGTTCTTTTTTGGGGATGGGCGTATTTCAAAAAGGAAATTTCTGCCTAAAAGAGGTTCATTTTTGACAAACATGGAATTCGTTTATTGTCATTTTCAGCAGCCAGAATTCACGTTCTTTATTGTTATCCATCCTTTGCATTAATTATATGCAGCTCATGCAGAATCGCGCATTTTGACAGATTTTTTTTTCGTTTATTGTCTGTTAACGAAAAAATTGGTATAGAGAAAACCAAAACATTGGTTCTCAGTAAAATTCTTTTATCTAATTGCTGAACAAAAGAATAAATTGTCATTCCCAAGCTGTTGAGGTTATCCCTCATGATCTAAATGTATTCGTCATTTTGAGATAAGCAACTAGAAATATTCTTCTTAGTGTGCCGAACGGCGTATATTCTTTTCTACATTTTAAGCCACCTATTGTTGAAATATTTTTTGGGGCTTGGAGGAATATAAGTGAAACAAAAACAGAACTGAATCTCGGGCGAATAATACGTATTTTTTGGCCCGAATAGCGTAATCCAAAATTACGCCTGGAACTTCAATACAAAGAGACAACATTTAAAATGCCCTAACTTACCAATCAACAAAGAATCAGTGGTTGGACAGTGGTAGCCAGGAGGGGTCGAACAAAAGGTCCAGGGTCGTAGGTGAAGCTAAAAATTAAGATTCAGGCGCGTTCGTGTACTGGTTCAAACACAATTTAAATGTAGAACTCCTATGTTTTTAGTATTACTAGTGTATAAGTTGCCAAAAGTAAGATCATACTAAATTAAGTTGTGGAAACTTTTGTTGAAATTTTTGACCAATTTTAGTACCTACATATTGTTCTATTGATGATTATTCTTGATTTTAAAGCAGAGATTGGACCCAATCTCTTGGAAAAATAACCATCGAGTCTATGAATGTTTCTGTGATACGCTTCATATCAAGTATAAACTATTATTGCACGCTACGTTGTAAGCTGGACATGCATTGTGATGGTGCTAAAGAATTCTTCTTGTGCAAGAAGGGAGGTTTCATTCAGAGAGGGAAACCATCCAACTCTTAATTATACATGGATTTATTATATTTTACTCTTCAGGAAACATGTTCTAAAAAGCTTTGGTCAGATAAGTTAATTTAAATAAACCTATAATATTTCCAATAAGCGGTTTTCTTTCCCAATGAATCAAAAGAAAAGCGAGTTACAGGTGGGTATCTTGGGAATTCAATCCTATCATCATCTTAAAATTAGCAGTTTGTCCATTTGCTGCGGTAGCATTAACATTTTTAATTTATTTATTTACAGCGCATAGTTTTTAATTTTGTTGCAGAATATTTCAACCAGCTAGAGAACTAACTAGATAACGAACAGATTTGTTAATTAGGATTAATAAACATCTATAACGTTAAATATATTCTTCTGGAAAGTAATTATATGAGTAATGTGTCTCTCCTATCTTGCAATCTGTTTGATGGGGAATAAGATACATCGGTAAATGCTGGTTTTAAGTTTTGCAACAGCACCATAAAAGTCATTATACTAAAAAACCACATCCAACGAAATACCTTAGGCGAGTTAGAAGCAACCGCAATATCTGTATTAGACTGTGTAACAAGGACTTAAATAACACTTGTTGGACCTAAACCTTTATAATGTATTGCAAAACATTGATGCT
Organism: Hemisphaericaspora xylofermentans; assembly: GCA_002105455.1. Taxonomy (NCBI): domain Eukaryota; kingdom Fungi; phylum Ascomycota; class Pichiomycetes; order Serinales; family Debaryomycetaceae; genus Hemisphaericaspora; species Hemisphaericaspora xylofermentans. Next base: position 250,620 of record NDXA01000006.1, on the reverse strand, counting down.
ACGTTATGGGTTTTTAGGTATAGAGCCTTCATAACCAAAGAAATCATTTGGATGAAAATGAAATCTATGGAAGTTCATGTCCCAGCTTCCCCTTCGGAGAGAAAGGGAAAAGGAGAATTTTTGGTTGCCCTCTAATTCTTGGTTGCACATTTAATACTATTTGACATTCACCAAATTGATTTTGCCTCAGTTTGAGGATTGAGAGAATTAAGTTAAATGTTCAAGGATTTAACTTGGAAGTTTGTTCTTTCTTCCAAGGATTCTGATATTTTTATTTATCTCCAAATACTCAGGAAGATGTTCCATAATTATGAACCCCAATTTGGACAGTATTAGGAGAAAGAATGTCAATCTTGGATGAAGGAGCTGCGATTATATCGACTTATCAGACAAATTTTGTGTCAAACACACCTTGAAAAGGTTTCAAATTCAATCTTCTTTCAATGCAAATGGGAATTCTTTTCATGTCATCCAGTTGGTGTAAATCTACAACATTCTTACTGGTAGTCATGTTGAACCAGTTGATTAAGTTAAGGGTTAGAATCGAATTGAGTTTAGAATCAAAGGCTTATCTAACTACATGACTCCATTTGGAAAATTGTACGACTTTTATAAGGACAGTCATGCCAGTGGGTGAATCTCTGGCATTGTTGATTGGTGGAGGTTTTAATAAACCCAAATAAGCATATAATTTCTTTGCTTATTGTCGTTGATTTTGCACATAAATTACGTGCTTAGTAAACTAAATAATTTTTTGGGGGGACAAAAAAATCGTAGTTGCAGCAAATCACAATTGCAAAAACTTTGGTGGCCATCAACAAAGATTACAAACACATTTTTGGGTTCTAATATCTCACCTATTCGTCCTCCATTATCTTCATATACAAACATTACAGGTATACAAAGATTACAATTTCAAGATGCAATTACACTCAAAAACCTCCGATTTACTTGAATTCGTCTCCAGCAAATGCCATGAGAGGAAATCTGTCTTCCATAAAAAGACATTGGACTTTATGTCCAAGATCAACGGAAAGAAGCAAAAGTTAAATGCTTATTTGGGTTTCTTAAATCCTTCACAAACCACCAATACCAGCGATTCACTCACTGGTATGGCTGTCTTTTCTGGCCCTTTAATTGATCAAAATCCAACCAATCAATCCCAACAAAACAACCATAATGATAACAATCAAGGAGATCTTTCCTTAAACTCCATTTCAAGTTTGGAATTCAATAAGGACTCAATCCGTCCTTCTCCAATTCTTGCCGCAGTATCTAGTGCGGCTGTTGTTAATATTGCGGCACCATCAAGCTCTGTTGTCGTTAATGCTAATCGGGTTACTCCAGCATTAACCGCTATTAGATCCTTCGTACATGATGTTACCGATTCCTTTGCTGACCCTTCCATTCCTATTCCAGTTGAACCAGTTGCAACGTTGATTGCTCCACAGCCCTTTCCTTCACAATCTTCTGTTGAAATTGTTGCCAGTACTCCCCCTACCTCCGATGTTGATGAATCTACTGAAGCTGCTTCCAATTCTGATCAAGTTGCTAAAAGTCGTGGTCCTATTCGTACCGCTCTAACTTCCATCAAAGTTTTTATTCTTAAAGGTACAAAATCCAAAAAATCTGCTACTGTTCCCATTTCTACTCCAGTTCCACCAGTTGGAAAGTTAGTTGTTGTACAACCTGTTCCTTCGCGTGATTCTGTTGAAATTGGTACCAGTAGTCCCCCTGCTTCCGATGTTGCTGAAACTATTTCTGCTCCAGTTGCTAAAACCGGTGCTTCCATTCGTATTCGTACCGCATTGAAGTCCTTAAAATCCTTTATTCTTAAAGGTTCAAAATCCAAAAAATCTGCTGGCTTTTCCATTTCTGCTCCAATTCCACCAGTTGCAAAATTAGTTGCTTTACAACCTGTTCCTTCACCTGTTTCTGTTGAAATTGGTACCATTACTCCCCCTACTTCCGATGTTGCTGAAACTATTTCTAATTCTGTACCAGTTGCTAAAACTCGTGGTGCCATTCGTACTGCATTGAATTCCTTAAAATCCTTTATTCTTAAAGGTACAAAGTCCAAAAAATCTGCTAGTGTCTCCAATTCTGCTCCCGTCCCACTAATTGGTTCTCCTGTTCTTATTACTCCTCTTCCATCGAAGCTTGCTACTTGTTTTAGTCTCCGATCATTGCGTCTTTATCCCAATGAGCTACGCCTTGGAACGTATTACGATGAAGATGGATCCATTCTAATAATTAATTCCAATTACGTTGATCCAATGATAAGATTTTTAACATCCGAACAATCGAAGCAGTTTGGCAATCTCTTACGTGAATATCATAGATTAACTGAAGCCCAATTCATCGAAAAGATATTGGATTGCAATATTGACAAATATGATGAAGCTGGATTATGGAAATTTATTTGCAGTAGTGATTACTTTGATACTCGTGAGAGCTTGTGGAATAAGTTTGGTCCATGTTCAGAAAACTATTCCATTGATGATCATTGGGTATCCCCCAACAATATTTCTTCCCTCAAAGGAATACAGAAAGTGTATGTGACGTTGATTTCCAAGATAAGTCCTTCGTGGATGTTGACGATCAAAGGGTTAAAGTCTATATGTGCTTCTCAAGATGAATACAGTGACCTTAAGTGTAAATTTGAGAAAGTTATGATTGCTGCCAAGGAAATGACGAGCAATCCTTCCAAATTGTATAGATTTTTGGGAGCTATTTTGACTTTGGGAAATCATAACCCTTGCACTTCCAATACCTTCCACGATATGAATAGAAAGGAGTATACCTTCACTGACTATGCAAACAAGTTAATTCAGGCCGATTATGGCAATATGTACGAATTTTTCATGGATTTGAATAATTGTGAGTTGATGTTAGATGATGTCCATCAAATTGAGTATGTCGATTGTGTTTCAAAGCTATTGGACCTCGAATGCGCCATGCAGAATATTCTGAACTATGGTGCATATAGATGCAAGCGAAGTTGCCAAGAAAGGAGATTAGCCCTCTCGTCCGATCATTCCAAAGTGAATGATGAAATTGAAAAAATGTTGGTGTGCTTTGGTTTTCATCCCTACAATGCAGAATTTGGCCGACCACTTGCGACTAATATTGAGACCTTTAAAGCAATGTTTAACAACGTGAACAAACACTTCCAATAAACGTACAACTTTTCAGTGAACCAAGGAAAAGTACCCATTGAAACATCCAAACATCCAAAAAATAATAAAGTTTAACCTGTTAGGACGAGAAAGTTCAAATCCGGAAAGTAATTGCGTATCAAAATTGTCACAAAAAGGCGCTGTCATGTACACCCTTTTCCACAATAAATTGAAACCCATTTCACCCATATACCAAAAGTGTCTAAATCCAAAATCCATCAAGCAAAGGGTGAACTTCATCAATTATCAATAAGCCCTAGGATATTACTTTTGGAATATCTAAAATTAAAATTACCAAGAAGTTCAAGGAAATCGTCATTCATGAAATCATCTTACATCGCTAAAATCCCATAAGTATTGGAAGTAAAATGACGATGTTGTTTTGCCAGCAAAACTTTCAAAGAACCACGACCACTAATTCGATGAAGAACCTCTTCCAGAAGAGGGATATATGGAATTATATCCACAGATCCGACTCGCCTAAATGAAGTTGGATTCATCATGTCTTCCAAATTCCACCAATGGAACTTGATAAGTTAATGTCTTACGCCAACCAGTACCACCAATAATCAATGTTGAGTTATCACCACAAATAGCAATATCCATGGCTGCAACCAATTGTTCATATTTCAATGTCATATTCATAGAAGAAGCAGCATCGATAAGATGTTCAACATTCTTAACTCTTCAAGGCGACTGGCAATAATGGGTTGTCTCGCAACTTCCAATACTTGGGAATACATCAATATTTGGAATATATCAATATTTAATTGATGTATTCCCAAGTATTGGAAGTACAATCTATAAAACGTGAATGTCAAGAAGGTTGCATGCAAATCCTCCCCATTTCTAGTTCGCTCTGTTCAATAGACTTCAGCTGTTAACCATGAGTGACCCTGCATTTATTTATTCTATCCAATAGTTGTTTATGATAAACTTGGTCCCTTTTGATCCCCATTCGTACAAATAGGGTAACAGTTGGACCCTGAATGGAATTACTTCGTCCAACTATGTATTCCAAACTTACTTGGAATCGATCTAATACATTAACGTTATGAATCTTTCCAACTGAGAAGGAAATACAACCTTCTGGTAGAAGAGCTCGCTGCTTTTGGAGTGGTCCCTTACCTCCTGCCCATTGGAAACGTGCATTTTGAGTTTCTGGCAACATTCCATCATGCCGTCGAAGGAACAAACAATGAATATCAGTGTTGTGAACGACAATAGACATTGATACTAAGATAGGTGCCGATTAACGTTCTGTTGTTGTTATAAGGCAGTTTGATGATCACATTTTCAAAGAAAACCGTGATCCAGTTCCTAGGAGTTGTCTTCGTTGATATTAGGCCAAAGAAACTCAGTTGATCTGAAGCACTGCGGAACTCATATAAATGATGCAAGAGCTTCGCACATTTATCAATTGATTGCTTCGTGAGTTCTTTGTCGTTGTCCTGGAATCTGGTCTTTTTGCCCAAACTAATGACAGCGATGTTGCTTTTACTGGTGACGATCGAAATTGACGAAAGGCAATGGATAATGATTAGGCAAAATTTAGAAGAATTAGAGGTTTATGAAGTTGGTAGCGGGTTAAGTCTTTACTATATCGCGTTACGTTCTGAATGACCTGATTATTGTGTTCAGGATCAGAGAGTTGTAAATACGTGTTCACCTCTTCATCAATGATCACTTCCTACGATGTTAGTAAGAGAAGACAATATGACAATGACGGTTGCAAACTTAACATATTATTTCACATACCGACAAGTCTATTTAGTACTTGTCATATTTGATTACCGTTTAATGACGTGATCATCTATTTCCATTACACCAGACCAGTAGTCATTTTTCATTCTTTTTCTCAAAAGATTACACAATGCGGTAATCAAACGATATGTAAATGAATAAGAGGGGGGCTGTATTGGTACAGAGGATAGAAATTACACGTTCGGTCACTTCAGATAATCTAAGAGTTTTATTACTTGGATATACATTTCTCAATGGTTGGTGGTGGTTTGGATGAACTACTTGTTTATACCATAGGATGAATTTAGAATAGATGTGTGTGAACACGAACCAATTCTTATAAATTTGCTAAAATTTCGTAATAAATTTTGCAACAATCTATTGTATTCTATAAAACTACACTATAAAAATATAAACACAGAATTTTGACAATAATAGTAGAAGGGACCTGTTTTCCAATATATAAATCTTCAATCTCTTTTGGTCGTTTCGTCCAATGATGTAAATGATCAAGTATTTTTGGAATGAGTGTAAATGTTTCCAATTAACTACAAAGTAAAAGTAAATTTAATGCCAATCAATAATTTTACAACCAAAAAAATTATAGCCATATCCTTTTAAGCTTTTGTAATATAAACTTAATCAAATCAATCGGTGATGGAAGAAACAAGTTTGGAAATTTTCATTCAACTATTTGATGGACTATTGAACGATTTAAATGTTGACCTCCACTCTATCAACAAGATTACCTTAAGTGAATTAAACCAACAAGTGAAACAATTTGAGTCAACATGGAAGTCATCTAAAGTGCCTGTAAACGAAAAGACCTTATCTAAAATGAGGTGCAACACACGTCACTTGGTCGAATTATTGATGGGCGAGCAATACCACGATTCCCATTTGATTTATTTCATAATCAATTTGAATATTAGTGATTTCATTCATCACTGTTGTTTTGAATTGAAGCAATACTGGCCTTTCTTAACGGTATGTCATATACTGTCTATATTATTGTTGAAGTATATGTAATATTAACAGCAGTATAGAGGGTCCTTGTTTTTGAAGAAGACCTATTAATATTGAAGGGAATAGTTGATCATAGTTTGAATTCGCAACCTTCATCGTGGGTAAGTACTATCCAACTATTGAATATGGTAAACCATGGTAATAATGGTGATTTGACTTTTGCTATTAGTAATCTATTCAGTAATAGGGACAATATTATTAAATTTCAAGCGATGTTGAAGGCGAATAGGGATTTTTCAAATATCGCTTTCCTTATCAGATTGCTTATTCAGTTAAATATAGTTGAAAAATTTGCTCCAAATTTGGATCAGAAAAATCCTCAATCGCAGATAAAATTTATTTCTGAAATAAATCCGTCATTCAAGAATTTAATATTGTCTAAAATCAAATGTCAAACAACAATCTTAACCGATGCTACCGATTGCTTTCTTCATCCAATCCAACCTCATCTATTGGTTCTTTGGATATGTTCCAAAAGAAAATTAACTCCGTATTTTATTAATTTATTTACATTAGAATCTTTTTCCACTTTACCAAATGCAACAGTCAGATTGTCATTCAAATGTAAGGATTACCGTCAACTACGGTCATGCAATCCTTCCATTCGTGCTTATCTTCGATCTTTTTCAATGATTTTGGATAATAATGAGATATTTGATATCATGTTTGAAGTTAAGTTAAAACAGCCTTCACAGCTTGGTTGGTTTATCAACTATTTGAAAAATGCACAATCCTCGATTCAAAACAAAAAAGTTTCGGTGAATGTAACGATCCAAGTACCGGCCACACAATCTTGTGAGCCGGAGGTAGAGAATGCTCAATCTAGTGAGCTTGAAGTAGAGAATTCTAGTCAAGGCACCGAGCCAAGAGCTCAACACAATGATGTGTCCAATTTACCGAGCACGATTAAAGATCCCACAAATAACAGCATTAAACGTCAGGGATCAAATTTGTCAATCAGCCAGGTTGATTGTATTAGTGTACATGAAGATCCATTAATTTTATCCTCTCTGAGTAAGAAGAGAAAACGTTATGGCAAGGAAAACAAAAGCAAGAAAGGAAGGTGGGAGATTCCCATTTCTGATGAAGATGACACTGGAAACAAAGATTTACAAGAGAGGTCTAACCATAAGTATTTGAATGTTGATCAAAACCCTTTGATATTGGGACAAGAGGAAGTGGATCCAATTGAAGAGCTCGGGGAAGAGCCAATTAATGAACAGGTTGAAAACCCAATTAAAGAGCCAATTCAAGAACGGGCTAACGAGATAATTGAAGATCCAGTTGAAGAATCTATCGCTATTACCACCACAAATAAAAGAAAAAGCAAAAGGACAGGAAGAAATCATATTCCTGATACGCAAATCATGTTACATGAAATCTCAACAGATGACCCAATTGAAGAATCAACTCAAAGTACTGGATCTTTACATGTTTCAACTCACAATGAGGTAGTGGACAAAGCTCCCAAGATTAGTTCACGAAGGCGAGATAAAGATGGAAGATTTATATCAAAGAAAGTCAACCCAGCCAACCCACCGTCTGTTAGAAATACAAAAAGTATAGCAAAAGAAAAGATGATAGATAGACGCCATGAAATGCGTGCAATTTCAACTCCAAATTCTGAGCTTCGAGAAGATTTCACCGAACTTGATTTGAATCTAACTACAAACAAAACTTCAATAGTTGACGATGGACCATACGATGTTATGACCGAAGGATTAAGATTGCTATCTAACAACATCATTAATAAACTTAAGTTGCTAGAGTTTAATATTCTTAAAAAGAGAAATGAATTGCAGGATGAAATGAATAGTGAATTTGAACGAATTGAGCGGATGCATAAACAAAAATTGGGGGAGATCAAAGAATATTACAAGAAAGAAAGTGAAAATTTGTTCAAATAAACTAGAGCCCTCGTGCTTATTAAATATTTTAGAGAATGTAGTATATAATATTAATGTTTAATGAAACGCGTTTGTATCTTAGCGATAGATAATTGTATCAGAAACGGTGACAGTATACTATCTTATAGTGCTGTTCATTTGGCACGTTGCTAACATTCGTAGCTTGTTCCTGATTGAACCATCAACTTTTAAACCGCGTCAAGCTTTAGTTGAAAAAACGTTTAGACGCGTTCCATTTTCAAAACATGCATGTATTGCTTGATAAATTAGATAATTCATAATAATTGATTGCGTTCATAAAGAGAGCAAACAAGGCTGACATTCCCAAAATGGAAGTCTTATTGTTCTACTCGAAAAAAATATCTATTGTTCCGATTGTTTCAAGTTTCTCCGAGTAAGGACCAAAATATTTGACACAAACTGAGGTTGAATTTCTTGTCCAAACTTGATGGCTAGCCACAAAAATTAGGAACCCAAAGTGGAAAAGTGGTCTTCCAAATTAACAAACAAATCAAATTGACCAGTTTGAAGAATAAGTTGTGGGATATTTCTCATGAGTAACTTTCGAGAGTAAATATACGAAAGTTGAAATACGAAGAAAATAAAAATATACAGTCAGAAGCAACCTCGTGGTGGAAAGATTGTCCCCACGCATTTGGTAAATGGAAAAGTGAACCCGTTTTCAACGGTTTGTTGGTTTATTCGTATTGTTTCGAGCATTTCATAAAGGTAGAATGTGTACGTCATTAAGTATCAATGCTTGTTTTGTGTATGCCTGAGTGTTAGTGTGTAGGCTGAAATGATCAAAAGCGGAACTCTGTAACAAAAAAAATTGAATGGAACAAAAATTTGTTCTACAAAACGCGTTACACGAACAAAACAAATTTAAATTACAAACAAATAGAACAGTTAACAAACGAAGAAAAATTAAAGAATAAAGTACTCAAGGTAATAATACCCCCTTCCTGTGCCATCACTCATTAAGCAAAAGAACAGATTGCCAAAATTATCACCTTGCTCGTTTCGTAGTACGAACATGTAAGTTCGAAACATCGGGAAAAATGAAACTTTTCAGGATCTAAAAATAGACATCATCCTGTATAGTAAAATTGCAATGACGTGTCTTTAACAGAAGCGTAACCTGTAAAACTATTTTGGAATTTGATCTTTGGTACACGAACATCGAGGTAACATGTAAAATGTTCCGCCTCTCGCTTGGATTGTTGCAGTTTATTTTATTTTTATTTACATTTTCTATGTTGTATTGCTTTTTGGTGTTTGTGGTTGGAATTTTATTTTTTAGTTTTTTTGTTTTTTTTCAACGACTCACTCACTCGAAACAAAGAGACAGCAGTTAAACTTAAATTGATTAATTTAACCAAATTAAATTAAATTAAAAAAAAAAATAATTGAAGACTGTCTCGCTATCTTGTCTGTCTGTCTGTCTGTCTGCCTGTTTGAGGTGTTCAATTCAATTTTCATTTTATATAAATAACCCATAAAGTTTCCCTCAGTTTTCTTGAAATCTTTTTTTTTAAACTTTTCTCTCTTTGACTTTAAATAAAGCAATTAATTATTATAGACATAACAATAACAACATGAAAGGTTTGATTTTAGTAGGTGGTTATGGTACCAGATTGAGACCATTGACTTTGACTTTACCAAAGCCATTGGTTGAATTCGGTAACAGACCAATGATTTTACATCAAATTGAAGCTCTTGCTGCAGCTGGTGTCACCGACATTGTTTTGGCTGTCAACTATCGTCCAGAAGTTATGGTTTCCACCTTGCAAAAGTATGAAAAGGAATATGGTGTTTCAATCACTTTCTCCGTTGAAGAAGAACCTTTAGGTACTGCTGGTCCATTGAAATTGGCCGAAAAGATTTTAAAGAAAGATGATAGTCCATTCTTTGTCTTAAACTCCGATGTCATTTGTGATTACCCATTTGCCGAATTGGCCGCTTTCCACAAGGCTCATGGTGCTGCTGGTACCATTGTTGCTACCAAGGTTGATGAACCATCCAAATATGGTGTCATTGTTCACGACAGAGATACTCCAAACTTGATTGATAGATTCGTTGAAAAGCCAGTTGAGTTTGTTGGTAACAGAATTAATGCTGGTTTATATATCTTAAACCCATCAGTGATTGATTTAATTGATATGAAACCAACTTCTATTGAAAAGGAAACTTTCCCAACCTTAGTTGAACAAAAGCAATTATACTCCTTTGATTTAGAAGGTTACTGGATGGATGTTGGTCAACCAAAGGATTTCCTTTCAGGTACTTGTTTATACTTGACTTCTCTTTCCAAGAAGTCCCCAGAAAAATTATCACACGAAAAGTTTGTTCATGGTGGTAATGTCTTGATTGATGAAACCGCCAAGATCCACCCATCTGCATTAATTGGTCCAAATGTTGTCATCGGTCCAAACGTTGTTGTTGGTGAAGGTGCAAGAATCCAAAGATCCGTCTTATTGGCCAACTCTGAAGTTAAAGACCATGCTTGGGTTAAATCTACAATTGTTGGTTGGAACTCTAGAATTGGTAAATGGGCTAGAACCGAAGGTGTTACCGTTTTAGGTGATGACGTTGAAATTAAGAATGAAATTTACGTTAATGGTGCTAAGGTCTTACCACATAAATCTATTTCTTCCAATGTTGAACATGAAGCTATTATCATGTAAAGACAAAAGCAAATCAACATTCCTTTTTGTTACTTTCTAACTTTGTATTTTTATAATAGTCTTTTCTTTAAAGGATCGTGTTGATTCACGGTGTTTTTTAAACAAATAAATATCTCGGGTTAAAATCAATGTATATATTTACTAAACTAACTATTTACAAGCGAGCTAATGCTTCGACAGAACTCTTTCTAAGTGGCTGACACAAAGGTTTGACTCCTGTTAAATATTGCAAAAATAATTGTCTACTAACTAAAGGTTCTTCTATAATTCCCATTTGAACAATTTCATGTTTAAATGGATTCATATAAGAAACAGCCAACTTCCCATTCTCACGTATTTCCAAACATAATAAATGATTCTTTGGAACTGATCCTCTTCTTCCCTGGAATGCTTCTCTCAATTGTTCTAATCCAATATTCAATTGTTCCCTAACTCCTTTGCTTTTTGGGTGAGCTAAAATTGATTTGATTAATCCATCTTTTAAGTGGTTAAAATCAGTATTTCTAGTAGGACAAATTCTGGCCACAAACCTAACTCCATTACTCAATAATTCCCCTACTACTTCTTCAGATTGTTTAGGGTCATTCAATTTTTCAGTTCCAACTTTGGTTATTATTTGACGAGCTTTGTCAACATCATGTTCGGCAATATATATTCCAATTCCATATACTTTCATTGATAAAAATGTAACAGTTCTGACACCATGACCTAACAATTGAATGTCCTCAGTAAATTGTCCTTGGGATGCTTTAATCTCAACCGGAAATGGAAGAATGGCGGAATCAACATTAACGGTGTCATCTGATATAAATCTGTGAGAATCAAGGGATATACGATTTGTTGTTTGATAAATTGCAAATGTTGATAATCCAATTGCAATTGGTAAGTAATATTTTAATGCGTGTGTGTTTCGAGCGGTACTACTGAACAGCCTCTTTGCAGTCACTGCAATTGTTCTTTGACTAAACAATCTAAACATTGGTGGTTAAAGAGGACAATTATACAGCTAATGAAGAAAGTATGAAAAATTCTGAAATGGCAAAAAGGGGAAAAAACAAGAAAAAATTGATCACATGATGTTTTTCATCAACACTAATAATCTCTACTCAAATATGTCTCTATTGATCACAATTGTGAAATCTTATTACTAACTGCTTCGGGACTTTGTAAAGATAAGCCACTTGCCAACTGAGATTTATAAATACATTCCCATTTGTTCCATACTTGTTCAATATCTGATATTTCACTATTGAGCCAATCATTGGTCTCACTCCTACAAATATTTGCAGCCAAGTACCCCAAGAAAGAATCACCAGCACCAGTAACATTGACAATATTAAGGTTTCTATTTTCTTTAGGAATTGGGAAATATTCAATCAGAATTCCCATACGTCTAGAATCATCCAATTTTTTTCCTTTACTAGTCAAGATAAATTCAGGTTTATACCGGGAAGTTGTAGGAATAGACTTGTAGTCATCAATTGATGTACAAATACTAAGAAGAATCACACCTTTGTCACCCAATTTAACTAAAATATTCTGGAAAAATGGTACTAAATGGAAACACTGTTGGAATATTCCTGTAGATAAAAGATCTTGAATCACTGGATTTTTTATTCTTTCCAACTTTTCTCTAAATGTTGAAGTTATATTCAATGCATCTAATACTGGGAACCAAACATCCAAATCTTCAAAATACCCCTTGTCTCTAAATGATTCATATATAGACTCCAATTCTGCAACAGTTGGAGTTATCATCTGCACTTGGTTATTTGGATATGGGTGAAGATTAAATGAGCTTATTCTTTTCGCTTTCATGTGAGATGTTGGTTCAATTATAACAGTCGAACTACGGAGTTGTTGTAAAACTTTAGATATAGTAACTGGAGATAAATTACAATCAAATAAAACCATTCTGGGTTTATTGATTTCAATTTGTTGCAGAATATGGTCAGAAAATTCCTGTTCAAGAATAGACATATCAGCACATGCAACAATCAAGTCACCCTTATCGTCATGCATACAAACGTATTGAGCGGTATTACTTCCTGTAACCATTTCAATTCCACTAGTATTTGCGTTGATGTGTTTCAATTGGTCAATAATGAACCTACCTGCAATATCATCACCAACACGAGATATCAACTTTGAAGACGTTGAAAATTTCTCCAATCCAAATTTACTAGCTAAGGATAAATTATATCCTACTCCACCGATTGAATTGGTTACAACACCAATATTGGAATCATGTAACTTTCCTCCTATATTCAACTTTGAGACTGTATCCAAAGCAATTGATCCAACAACAAGCAAAGAAGAAGGCTGTGAAGAATCTATTTGCTCATTCGCATCTTCTAGCAAATCTGTTTCTAATTTCTTACTCGAAACAATAGGAGGAATAAATGTACTTGTATGCTGCATTTGATTAGTATAACAGATCTTAAAATATATCATATGATTTCTCATTCCCATTTGGAATACGTACATTTTCAAGCTTTACCAACTCTTTAGCAATTTCACTGGCAGCTTTTGCGTTGTTCTTGACGAGACTGATATTGCTAGCGACAGATTTTCCTTTGGTTTCTTTAGCAACTTTTTCAAGTAAAAATGGAGTCAATTTTTTACCAGTGATCCCTAGTGTCTTCGCTGTAATAAGCGCACTTTCGATTATCTTTGAAATTGTATTTGAATCCAAAGCCGATTCCTTTGGAGGAGGAATACAGAAAACATTTCCTGATTTTAATCCCATCACTGTATTTTGATTATGAATGATGGCAGCTGCTTCTTCAAAACTGTGAAAATGATATGGAGAACGAACACCTGATTCACGACAATAAAATCCAGGGATGTCTATTCCACTGTTACTTCCGCTTTCATCATATGTCCCAACAAATACTCCTTGTGTTTCCAAATATTCCATAGTTAAACCAATATCAAGAATTGATTTGGGTCCAGCGCAAACAACTGAAACTGGAGTTCTTCCCAATTCAGTCAAATCAGCAGATATGTCAAAGGTATTTTGAGCTTCTTTATGTACACCACCTAATCCACCAGTTGCAAATACGTTTATCCCTGCTTTTTCTGCAAGAATCATAGTCAGAGCAATTGTTGTTCCTCCAAATTGGTTGTTTGCCATTACATATCCGATATCTCTACGAGATACTTTGTTAACTGCACCAATCTTGGCTTGATCTGCCAATTGATTCAATTGAGATCTATCTACTCCCACTATTGGTGTTCCATTAATGAATGCACATGTTGCTGGGATTGCTCCATTATTTCTGATTGTTTGTTCTACTGTTAATGCCATTTCAATATTTTGGGGATATGGTAGCCCATGAGTGATGATTGTAGATTCCAACGCCACAATTGGTGCAGAATCATTCAAAGCTTGCCTCACTTCATGCGATATGGCAATTGGTAAAGTCGACAATCTTCGAATGGCTATTCTAGACAACATTATGTTCAATTAATTACTTATAGCTCTGCAACTACGAAAGAAAATGGTGATGAATGAAGTTTTTTCTTTGACCTCATTTCACATACTTCATGATGTTCTCCATCAGTCTCAGGCTAGATGTTAACAAGACGACAATTAAAGCTGAATGAGTTAAATCAATCGCAAATAGATGATCTCTTGGCCAATGTTATTGATATTAAAGCAGGATTGGATGAAATATCGAACCAGTTAGATGACCTAAACGATGAGAAATCATTCAAAATTGAAGCAATTTTAATTCAAAATCCAATCAATGTCATCCAAACTCTCATCGATAAGCTAAAGGTAAGTCCGAATCCCGGTTGGGATTATTTGACTGAATCGAAAGATGCTGTGAATTTGGAGTATTATAGATATCTTCGTTTGCTACGTGTTATTTGTCAATTCGATTCTCAATCCCTCCTACCAGTGCTTTCCCTACATGCCAACCCAAATCTTCCATGGTGTTGTTCAACAAATGAAGAGATAGTTCGATCCATCGTTCAGAAATGTTTTGGTATTCAACAAGCAATTCCTGAATTTATTTCGGGTTTCTACAAGGCTAAGTTGAAAGAATTGAATGCTGGAGATGCAACAAAACATAAAACTACAAATGGACTTCGTCCACGATTAGGGTTCAATAGAATTAGGAGTGAATTAAACTATCAAGACAGGAAAGATAGATGGAAGCACCATCCAGATACATTGGCGATGACCTGGTTCCTCATAGATTCTACAACTGCCGACGCAGTATGGAAAGATGAATTTTGGTTACTTGCCATTGTATTCACTTTAAATCTTATTGATGAGGGTGATATCCCAGCAAAAGTTCAAGCATGTAAAATTCTTAATCATCTTATCACAAGATTTAATCAATTGGATTTCAAATTTAATGGGATTCAAAATTCAGGGTTAATACCTGAATTAATTGAATGTCTAAAGAAATGTCTTGTACATATTCCTTCAATAACACCCGTCAAAGAATCTGAAGCTATATTAAACGCAGCTTACCCTTGTATTGTTGATGTTCAACTGATTTATGGATCTAAACTAGATTTGATTGATATTATTAATTCACATATTTTGTCATCCTTAAGTCACTTATTCAATATTCCAGATTTTGAAACTACTGCTCCAATAATTGAATTATTGTTAAAGAAGTTGAATATTATGGTAGATGCACTTTCAATTGATTTATTTATAAGTATAACCAAAGTTATATTTACCCTAAATCAAATTATTACTAATGTTAGACTACTAGAAATAGCCCCCAATGTCATATTGCATGCGCTACAGTGTCACGCAGAAATTCTCAAGCAAGAGTATCCCGATGAGCTTTCTCAGATATTGTTAACATACCATTATGATTTGATGGGAGCTTGGTTCATTGTGTTACAACGGTTGAAAAAATATGAAATGAATATCAATTCAATTGAAAAACAAATATGTCAAAATTTCCTTCAACTAAAGAAGTTAGCAGAGAAGTTTGATAAATTAAATGAACTCGAAACGACCAAGTCCTACATTGAATGCAATATACCTGAATGTAAAGTATGTATTTGAGTTTATAACAAATTGATCTATCTACAAGAACTCCAATATCATGATTATTTTCAGCTTTTTACTTAACGACCTGCTTGTAAAGCTTCCACGACCTTAATATTTGTGTCTAAGAATCTATTCAAACAGTTGACGAGACATTTTTCTTCGTTTACGTCTAAAGACCCTGTAGTTATTGGTTTGTCTTTGTTACATTTCTTAAAGCACATATCAGTAAAACTATGAATTGACAGTTGAACTTTTGACTTAGATTGTTCTGATTCTATAAATTGCATAATCTCTTTTCGAGAGGTCTCATCAAGACTTTGAACAGCAGCAGTGGAAATGGCAGACATGGTGTGTGGAAAACCTGTATTCTTCCTAAACAACTGGTAGATATATCTGATTGATTGACATGGATTTTTCAACTTTTTATTTTTTTAATCTTTTTTTTTTCGCTGTCAATTGATTGGAAAAGAATAAGCATTAATTTGTTTGTTTGTTAACATTGAACAAAGTACTCTATATCATCATCAACTAAACCAATGACAAAGAGAGAAGCATTGATACAACTATTAGCTAATGGGTCACAGGCATCCTTCAGCAGGACGGTTCCAGCTACCAATCCAGCGATGTCGTCTCTGAATTCAAATGTTGACGAAATATACTCCAATCGTTTACAAAAAGATATTGAACGCGTAACAAGATTCAATACACAAGCAGATCTTGCTATTGAAAATTTAATGCAATATGAAAATTCTCCAATTGAAAAGAGATTGATTGCTCTTGCTGAGACATATGAGAAAATTCCTTACATAACTGATAAGAATGATACTATTGGGATTGCAGCAACTACCACCATACTTGATGATTTGATTCAACAAACAGAAGAGGAATTACTGGAATTAAAACGTGACGAAAGTCAATCATTAGAAACTTTAATTAAAGATTATCGAGGCATGCTAACAGTTATCGAAAAATCCAAGAAGGACAAGGAAGAAATGATAAATACTCTAAAGAGGAAAATTGAAGAAGTTCAACGTGACGGATTCCATTCTAGCGTGAATCATCAGCTTCTCGAGACAATGAAAGTTAGGAAAGTCCTTTTATCGCATTTAAGACGAATCATTGCAAAGTATTTGGCCTTGTCTGCAACCGCTTCTGACCAAATTCATGACAGAGACCAACTCAAAGATGCACTTATTGACACTACAAAATTTATTGATAGTTTGCTTGTGACCTCCGATTGGACACCTGCTACTCCCTATTCTGAATCGAAGTTTTTGATAGATACGTTGATTAAAAATGATGTTCTTTTACTTAAGGAAGCTGACGGCCAAAGGTTGGTCAAATTTAGGGGCTTTGATTGAAGGTAAAGGTCGTGTGCAAATGTTCATAAATTTTATTCAATTTGTCGGAAATAACTATTTTCAAATAGTGTAAACCCGAAACTCCGTCGACATTCTACTTCCGTCAAAGATACCACAACCTGCGAAAATCGGTCTCCCATCTCATCTCTCTATCCATTATTGATTCAATGCTGAAACAAAAAAGGACAAGAACTATATTCAGCTGTGATACTTGTCATTCAAAAAAGCTTAAATGTGATCGTGGTAGCCCCTGTCTGGCATGTCGGAAACTAGAAATCCAGTGCACTTACATTAAAGCAAAAGATCTGAAACATATGATAACCAAGCCAAATACAAATATAAACGATACATTAAGTGAAATTGAATCGATTAAGCGAAAGATTGCGGAATTAGAAGGTAAACTCAGTCCTGCAAATGGCTCCCCCATCACACCTGAACAATCATATTTTCCTAAACCAAAGGTCGGATATAACCCAACTGATACTTCAACAGAGGAAATCAATTTCAACTATGGATTTCGAGAAGGTGAATCGGGTCCCCTTTTAATATCTCATCGTCCATTTCCCTACCTTTTATCTTTGAGAAGAGACACTGGTGCCAAATTTATGTTTATGTTTTTTATGAATCTCGTTAAAGAACGTCCACATTTCTTTGAAGGTTCAGTAAGTATAGCAAACTTGTCTGTTGATAAAAAGGCTGAAATTGTGCTGAAATCAAAGGCCAATTTTGGAAAAGCGTATATTCCTGGTATAGACGAGGGCCAGTTCTCACTTAGTGAATTGAAAGAATCTATTACAAACTTTGGGATGTCAAGAGGTATTTCATTCCTAATTCACAGCAATGTATTTGATCCTATGGTTTCATATTTCAACTTAATACCTCCTCCGTGGGTAAATGAAAAGCTTCTAGATATATTTTTTCAACATATTTTCCCGAATATGCCAATCATTGACGAACATGACTTCAGATTGGAGATTGAAAGAATTATTCCAACTACAGAAGAGGGTTCGTATTTGCTTAGCACACCGAAAATTGAATCAACAAATGACTTGGCACTTTTAGCGATCCATTTGATTATAATCAGGCTCGCATATTTGGCATTATTTGATTTTACTAGTGCATCTTCTTCTGAACTTTTAAACTATCCCATTTCAATAGATGCTATACGTGCAGCGGAGGTGATTATGAAAGAATTTTATTTTGCCAAAAGGCAACCTCTCACAGTTTTGCAAGCGGGATTAATGCTAAGATTGTATTTTGGTTTATCTCGCGAGCACTTTGTTAATGGTAGTGAGGCCCAAATAGCAATGGGATCGATTATTCAAATGGCATATTCACTTGGATTGAACAGAGATCCAATTTGTCTTAGCATTCATTCGGGCAGGCATCAAAATTTAAGACGTAAAATTTGGCATTTTCTTGTTCGGATTGATGTTTTAGATTCAATATTATTTGGTACATCACTCTCTACAGATCCCAAGACATATGATGTGAAATTACCTGAATATCAAGAGGCCAATTCAAATACAAAAATTGATGAATTAGAAAAGGAAATTATTAATTCATTCCATAAGTTTCAAAATATGCTCTCAGTTTGTTATAGATTAGCAAAGCTACACTTGATTGTTAATGGAAAATTTCCTGTTACAGCTGTAACGGATTTACTTTCTAGATTGGAAGTTGAGACATCTGTCAGGTTGATATCTTTAGAAGAACATTTGAATGACACTTCGTTTACAGGGTTACTATGTTGTCGCGTATTGATATATGTTAAGATGTACTGTGTCTATAACTATAGTTGTTTGTTCTACTATTACGAAGCTAAAGGTAGTACCTTGAAAAGCTATTACTTTGAAAAAATTCTTCAAATCCTCCTTGTTGACCTTGGAAGCTTCACATCGAAACGGCTCGCGGAAATAAAAGGCACTGGTGTCTCGTTAATGGTGGCTCCGCTTTTTTATGTGTACATTCATTTGGTTTCCTTTTTCTTCTTTCTGATTAGAATCAGAATTTTAGCTACCATTTATCAGTTAGAGAAAGAACCATGGTTGATCGCAAAGTTCCCTGGTGAAGCGATAGAGCCGTTTAAGGTCTTATTGAAGGATTTCAATGATTCACTTAAATTATTCTTGTTCCATCGTATGAAAGTATTCTCAACATTAGGTGATACCTATGTGAACATCTGGCTGCTTAGCTGCATGCATTCCAATTGTTTAAAGCTCCAAACTGACGAACTAGATAAAATTATTGAAAGTCTGCCTGGAATGGTTCGTGATGCAGTGATTGATATGACACCGTCTGATGTACGACACCTTGCGTACCTTGTTAAGAAAGATAATGATCTAAACTGTCCCTCTCCTGATGATCTTTGGACTGGTTCAGATGAAAATTTGGTACAAGAAATGCAAGTCACAAATTTATGGACGCAAGTACGAAAGATTACAACTGAGGAGATGGTTACAAGTTCTTGGATTGATAAATCTCAATTACTTAGTAGCTTTGATTTGAGTTTTAATTTGGATGTCGATAATTTTTTACAAAATATTGGGGGTTCATATGATAGATATTCGAATCAATAGCTGTTCTTGTATATAGTTCTTTTGTTTCTAATGGCTGATTATATATCTAATGCATAAAAACACATTTATGAATCTTTAAAACTAAATTAGGTTCAAATATGAGTTAGCATCAATTTGTAAATGTAGTGAATGCTGGTTCTCCAAGTTTTTTGGAAAATCTGGACTCTTCGGATATGTACTCCTTTTACGAATATTTTTTGCGAAATTGGCTGCAAATTATTTAGTGAAACTGTTTGACGCAAAACGATATCCTTTTGGTCTCCATTCCTAGCCTTGAAGCTCAGGCCCAGCAGCAAAATAAACAATTACTAATCTTACTTTAACATAGTTGAGCTACATCTTCATTCGGGAAAATTTAGGCTTATACTTTTTACCCGAATGCTCTATCCGAAGCGAGTTGCAAGTTATAACTCCGTTTGAAAAAAAAAAAGGTTTGACCCGAAGTTTCACCCGGCCACTAGTTTCTTCTTCTTCTCCAATAACAATGACGAAACATAAACGAGGAAGGTTAATATTAAGTTGTGACAACTGCTATTCTAGAAAGTTGAAATGTGATCATCAGCATCCATGCTTGACTTGTATGAAGCACCAAAAAGATTGTACTTATTTGAAATCATCGGAACGGAAAAAGGTAATCTCAAAGGCCGATTCCAAACAAATCTCCACAACCAAATGGGCTTACATTCAAATCGCTGACATTAAAAACCAAATCTCTCGATTAGAGGGTGCTCTTAACCCAAATACAGGCGGTTCCAAGGAAATAAATGATTCCTGTCAATCCAGCGTGAATCCGATCTTCAATGAGGACGATAGCATCAATTATGATCGCAGTTTCATACTGGGTGAAGACGGCTCTTTAAAGTTGACCCATAGACCATTTCCATATATGCAGCTTTGTAGGAGAGATCTTGGAGCAAGAGGAACATGGATGCTAATGTTTCGTATCTTAAAGATTAAATCAAATTTCTTGGAGACATCGGTCAGATAGTTTACCACAAGAGAAGAAAACCGAACTTACTATAAAAGCAAACATCATTTTTGATAAAGGATACGTCCCCTCGGAACAAGAGTGCAATCTTTCAACTCATGAATTAAAAGCTGTAATAAATCAATCGGGTTTATCTAAGGCAATCACATTTTCAACTGATGCTAATATTTTTGATCCGATAACTTCTTACTTTCGGTTGATACCACCATCCTGGGCAAACAAGCAGCTTTTGGATATATTTTTTACAAGAATACATCCCCATATACCCATTATTGATGAAAATTCTTTCCGCAACGACCTTGAGCGCATTATTCCAACGAATACAGAAGGAAGCTACATTAGCAGCTCATTAAAAATCGACTCTGGTCACGATTTGGCTGTATTAGCTATTCACTTGGTGTTACTTCGTCTTGCTTACCTTTCCTTGTTTAACATCACGGGACCCTCATATTCGGACTTGATTATGTATCCTGTGTCTTTGGATGCTGTTAGAGCAGCTGAAGTGATAATTAAAGAATTTGATCTAGCTAAAAAGCAATCTCTCATAGTTCTACAGGCTTGCTTGATTTTTAGAATATATTTGAACTGGTCCAGAGAAATCATCTTTTTAGGCAGCGATACCCAGACATCTATGGGAACAATAATACAAATGGCTTTTTCCCTTGGATTATATAGAGACCCAGTATACATGAATGAGACCTCATTGAATTGGAAAAAGAGATCATAAATACTTTCCACCGCTTTCTAGATCTTCTTTTAATATGTTACAAACTCTCCAAAATTCATTTACTGGTAAATCTGTATTTCAAAGTACAGGATGTGGTTAACTTGCTTTATCAATTAGAAACAGAGACACATTTGCGGTTGAAACCAATTAGTGAGATATTGCAAAGCATAGATTTCATGGATCTATTTTGTTGTCATATGTTAATTCGTATGAAAATGTCTTCTTTCTACAACTATTATCTATTATATCTATACCACGAGGCCAAAGATTGTTCTTTGCAGTCTTATTATTTTGGAAAAGCCTTGCATATTCTTTTGGTTGACTTAAGTGATTTGTCATCAAAACTAATCAGAAGGCAGGATTCGAATAGATTTGGATTACTCATTTCACCCCTTCTACAGACTTATATGCACCTTTTGTTTATGGTATTCTTTCCACTACGGAACAGATTGTCTTGGGCATTATTTGAACTTGAAAGAAACGGAGATCTTTTTGATCATTCTCAAGGTGATACAATTGATTTATTCACTCAATCGTTGGAGCAATGCATATCAACTATTCGAATATTCTTGCTAAATAGGGTAAAGGCTTTGAGCGAATTGTCAGAGTACTATTTGTACTCGTTGCACATGTCTCACATCTATTCGAATTGTATGAAGTTATATGAAAACCGGTCGGAATCCGAACAAGAAATTAGTTCCAAAATCCCAATGATTAAAATCCCGGAGAGTGAGATTGTTAAGCTAACCGGAATGATTCAGGAAAATATGAACAACAATAATATTGTTAGCGCTGATATCTGGACGGGATCAGATGAAGAGTTAATAAAAGAAATGCAAACAGAGAACTTTTGGCATCAAACACGAAAGGTGCTTACCGAAGAGCTGTTAACTAGATCCTGGATTGAAAACGCGAAGAATCAAAACAATTTCGACGTTGATATTTCGTCTGATCTCGATCTCTTTGAGGGTATCTTGCAGGAACACCTCTTTGAACTTTGATTAATGTACATAAATTATCTCCTATAGTAAATGTCAAAGATACTCTATTAAAATTGAGATAGTCCTCGCTTGTACCAAATGAATCGCCAAGTAAGGTAAACTAAAACACAACTAACTGCTAACCCTAAAGATGTCATTGTAAAGTATCTTGATAAACAGTTCGTGAATAATGATCTTGCATTTTCTGTGCATCTTGAATCGGCATTGCTTCCGTATAACAAAGAAAAAAGGATTGATCCGGTAGCTGGAGCAATCATAAAGAACGCCCATGTTGAGCCTAATATGTCAAGTGACCACACGTCAGATACTATGATGGGATAAATTGTAAATAACCCACCATATGCAAAACCATTGATTAATGCTATTTTTGCATAGTCAACTTGGATTTGTGGATCCAATATTCCATTTGAATACTGGCCAAATACTCCAACCGCAATTATTGCAATTAGAAGCCAAACACGGCAAATCGGATATTTTCTATTAGGAGACGATACAAAGTCAGAAAGCCACCCCAAAAGTAATCTGGCACCAGTCGATGCAGTAGCCAAAAGGCTTACTTGGTTGGACAAATTGGAAGCGGGACTAATGTTTCTGAGAATTGAGCCTAAATTATTTTGAAAACTTTCCAAGGGTCCAATATTCAACATCAAGGATAATAATAATACCCAAGTCGATGGATCTTGTAAGAAAGCCATGAATCTCTCATGATGATTAGGTGGATCAAATTTGGAAACTTGTGGTGTCAAAGGGTTATCCTCGATAGTGGCTGATGCAAAATCTATCTCACTTGAGCATTCACTTAATAAGGCAGTTTCTTCGTCCACGATATCAAAAATCAATTCTTGTTCAACAACGACAATAGAACTTGAAACAAAACTAAACAATCCTATGATTAAATATAATATCCCAAAAAATCTAAATACTTTGTATAAATCCAAAAATTGATTGTTCAATTGAAAATATGAAAGTTTTAATATTTGTGAGCCAATTAATGCAGATAATCCATAACACGCTACTGGCATAGAAATTGCCATTCCCTTTTTATCCGGATATATTCTCGCACATGTTAACAAACTTGAAAAATACAATGCTGAAGTGGCAAGACCAATCAAACAAAACGTGAAACAAAATGTATAAATGTACATAGGAGGAACCTGATCGAGGTTCCCTTCATATCTTATCTTCTCTACAAGATAAGTGTTGAGGAAATATGCTGGACAAAAGAACCAAATCAGAAATACTGATAATAATGCGGGGCCGTAACAATCTGCTAAATAGCCCAAGATTGGTAAAAATAAGTACATACCACAAGCTGAAAATGATGCAATGGAGTTAATCTGGAGATAGCTTAATCCCAAAACTTCATGAAATGAAGTTGAAAATAATGTGAATAACATTATTGAGCCTGAAACCAAACATGACAACAATGCTATTACGAATGCAAGACGTTTAAGATTGAAAAGTGATATGTGAAGTGAAAGATAATGCTTTATCTTATGCGAAATATGGTGGAGATGATTTCGTTTATGCATTATGTGTAAGGTTTTATTTCTTGGTGGCGTGGACTCTCCTTGGACAAGGTGTTAAGTTTTTAAATTGGAACCCCCTTTGCTCTAAAATCAAATTGCAACCTAGGTGTGGGGGAGATGGAGAAAGATCAAACAAAGAAAATGGAAAAATGGAGAGCATTAAATTTGTTAGGGTTGAAAAGAGAAATTATCCGCATGACTCAATTTGGAAAAAGTTAATGGTTTTTTTCGGCCATCAGATCAGATCAGATCATCAGCATTGTCAACGTCACACAATGACGATGGAACGAAATCAATTTAATGTTAGAATGGTTACCACATCAACATATAACAGATAAACTTGGTTAACTAATTGATCTAATATTCTAAAGATTATAAATATATTTTTGTATATGAACTATAAATACATAAAGAGAAAATTTTTAAATGATCGTCCACCAAATCCCATTGTTTTCTTTACTTAATGTAAGTCATAAATTTGTCAATTTCACCAGTAGAACCTAACCAGATACCACTCTTGTCGTGGATACCCTTTGGTAAGATTTCCAAGATTCTTTCACCCTTATCGTTAATTGCTTTACCACCAGCTTGTTCAAGTAACATAGCCATTGGGAAACATTCATAAAGAATTCTTAATTTACCATTCTTAGATTTAGTATCAGCTGGATAAGCAAAGATACCTCCATATAATAAAGTTCTGTGGATATCGGCAACCATGGAACCAATATATCTTGCACTGTATGGTTTACCCTTTAAATCTTCTTGTGGTTTCTTTAAATCTTCAATATATCTCTTAACATATTCTGGCCAATAATAAGAGTTACCTTCATTCACAGAGTAGATAGCTCTAGTTTCTGGAATTCTTAAACCCGGTTGAGTTAAAATGAATTCACCTAATTGGGTATCTAAGGTGAAACCATTAACACCGTTACCAGTAGTCAACATTAAATGAGCAGAAGCACCATACATGGTGTAACCAGCAGCAACCATTTCAGTACCTCTTCTTAAGACATCATTAATAGAACCTTTGGAATCATCCTTTAATCTGTAGATACCGAAAATAGTACCAACAGAAACCCCAGCATCAATGTTAGAAGAACCATCAATTGGATCGGTACAAACAGCGTAACGACCACCACCTTCAAACATAATCAAATCTTCTTGTTCTTCACTAACTAAAACTTTAACGTTGTTGGAAGATCTCATGGCATTGATGAAGATTTCATCACCAATAACATCCAATTTCTTTTGAACATCACCAGTTGAGTTAGCACTACCAGAAACACCAATTAAGTTAACTAATTCTGCTCTTCTGATATTGTGGGCAATGAATTTGAAAGCAAATTGTAAGGAGTTTAATAATAATGATAATTCACCAGTAGCACCTGGGGCAAGACTGTGTTGTTCTTGTAAAATAAATCTGGTTAAAGTGATGATGTCGGTTTCGACATTCATTTGCTTAGCAACGCTATCATTTGGAGTAGTCATTATAGATTATATGTATATATGTATTATCGAGGGGAAATGCAGCAAAATAACCTCAAAACGGGTTTAAAGTGAAATAAGTAATAAAAAGTAAGGAAAAGCTCTGAAGGAAAAAAAGGAGAGTAAACAAATTGCAAGAAATCTTATTCGAGAGAAATACTTGTTTGCTTTTATATACTTACTTATTAAATGTGCTAATTACCATAATTTTAAAACTATCGGATAGTTATGTGTAAAAAAAAATGGAAAATTGCATAAACGCCGGTTTGTTCGTTGTAATACAAAAAATTTCTATGAGTTTACCCCATACATTCCAGACAGGTTTATTATTTAGAGTTCATTTTTCCCACACACACAATGGAAAAAAAAAAACGAAAATTTAAAAAAAAAAACGAACAAAGCAGCGAAAAAAATATTTTCCTAAAAGCTCCGGGTTCATATCTCACATTCTTCTTGCTAATAAAAACTATTGGATATGTGTGATGAGTGTTAAAAAATGAAAAATCAGCCTTTCCCCCGGGAATGGAAGCTCGATTTCGCATTTGATTTTTTTAATTGAAATTAATAATGATTGACACATTAACGATTTCCACATCGGTTTCTTAGCGTTAATGGACAACAATAGACAACAATTATAATGATTTGACAAATTTCCATCGGGGTTTAGATCCCGTCTTTTCCTTTAATTCATATATTCATCTGTTTTCACGAGTAATTTTCCAATTCATAAATTCGTTTCAACTAAACAGCAATGCAAAATTCAATGCTTTAAGTTGTTGCATCATTATTCCAAAAATAAAAAAAAAACTCTAAATCATCCCGGCAAAGAACATTCACAGGATTTTCTTTTAATTTTTTTTTTCCATCTAAGCGTTGGATGGATGGTAGTACTTTTTCCCGAAAGAGATTAATCTCAGCTATCTTGTGGTATGTTGGTGATTACCACTATCTTTATTCTGTTGATAAATTGATCGATTAACCTCAAACAATAAATCTAAAGTGTTGGAATTGTTGTTATTAGATTTATTTCTGATAACATCTTTAATCCCATATTTACCACCACTTTGATTACTAGAGTTAGAAGATGATATTTTGGTTGTCCATTGAGATGAGGCTTCTAACGAGCGATATACTTTAACAGTTTCTCCTTCTTTATCTTCTTTGGCTTGTTGAATATATTTGGCGAAATTAGCATTGAAATACTCTAATATTTCTTGTGTGTTATAAGACTGCTGTTGCTGTTGTGGTAGTGGTAGCTGCGGTTGTTTTGCCTCACTCTCTGTGGCTGATTTTGATGTTGTCGTTCCAGTTGTAGTTGGAGATGATGATTTTTTCTTGTTGAAGGCGGGACTTGAACTCTTTGATGATTGATTGGCAGGGATGTTTGGATGTGATTTGCTTCCGCCTGTTGTAGTAGTACTGTTGCTTGATGGTGCCACATTTGCTAATTTAGCTGCCCAATCTCCTGACATGACGTTTAGATGTGTTTAAATTGTAGAATTTGTTTGTAGTCAAAAGGTACTCCCCTTCTTTACTTTTGATGACATCTTAATTGAAAATCTTTTGATTTCCTATTTTTCTGGTGAGATGGATAATCTGTAAAAACAGGACTAACCCGTAAAAAGATATTTTACCTGTAAAACCTTCCCAGTAAGCTGTAAAACTCTTAATAGTTGACGTGTTATTTTTTTTTCGGTCTCCAACTTAAGAAGTAGTACTGATTGAATCAACGTAATAAGAAACTGAGCAAAGAACAGACAGAAGAAGACAACTCATTAATTAATTATTGCAGTGCCAAAGAAAAAAAAAAGACAACAACTCAAATTTAATTTTCAAATCTCCCCAATATCAACACAACACACACACGCCAATTGAAAAAAAAAGTTTAAGCAACCAACTGTCTTCTTTTACTTTTGAGGAAAGACAACCCACTTTAACTTAACTACTTACTCCAACAAGTCCGTCTACTTACTAGATTCAATAATTCCTCATAGATAACTGATATCCAGTAGTAAAACAACTTATAAATATTTCACCTTCATATAAAAAACCATAGACATCCTAAACTGATATGAGTGGATTCCGTGTATTAGATTTGGTGAACCCATTCTCACCTTTCCTTCCTGAAGTAATTGCTCCTGAACGTAAAGTTCAATTCCAACAAAGAATCATGTGGACAATCATCACATTATTGATTTTCTTGGTAATGTCAGAAATCCCATTATATGGTATTGTATCCAGTGATTCAAGTGATCCTTTATTCTGGTTAAGAATGATGTTGGCTTCTAATCGTGGTACCTTGATGGAATTGGGTATCTCACCAATTGTTTCTTCCGGTATGCTTTTCCAATTATTACAAGGTACTAAATTAATTCATGTTGATATGACAAATAAACAAGATAGAGAACAATTTCAAGTTGCTCAAAAATTATTAGCTATTTTATTAGCTATTGGTCAAGCTACTGTTTATGTTTTAACTGGTATGTATGGTCCACCATCTTCTTTGGGAATTGGTGTTTGTTTATTATTGATTTTACAATTAGTCTTTGCCAGTACAATTGTTATTCTTTTAGATGAATTATTACAAAAGGGTTATGGTCTTGGAAGTGGTGTTTCGTTATTCACTGCCACCAACACCTGTGAACAAGTCTTTTGGAAAGCATTTGCCCCAACTACTTCTAGTTCTGCAAAGGGTACTGAATTTGATGGTGCTGTTGTCGCCATGTTCCATTTGTTAGGTTCAAGAAAAGATAAAAAGAGAGCTTTGATCGAAGCCTTTTATAGACCAAACTTACCAAATATGTTCCAATTGTTAGCTACCTTGGTTGTATTTTTCGGGGTTGTTTACTTACAAGGTTTCAGAATTGAATTGCCAATTAAATCTACGAGACAAAGAGGTCCATATGGATTATATCCAATTAGATTATTCTACACTTCTAATATTCCAATTATGTTACAAAGTGCGTTATCTTCAAATGTCTTTATTATTTCCCAATTATTATTTATGAGATGGCCAAATAATCTTTTTGTTAAGCTTTTAGGAAGTTGGGATACTAGACCAGGTTCTTCTCAATTATACGCCAACAGTGGAATTGCATACTATATTCAACCCCCATTCTCAATGACTGAAGCATTATTAGATCCAATTAAGACAACCATTTACATTGCCTTTGTTTTGGGATCATGTGCTGTTTTCTCAACTACTTGGATTGAAATTAGTGGTACTTCTCCAAGAGATGTTGCTAAGCAATTCAAGGAACAAGGATTAGTCATTGCTGGTCATAGAGAAACTAGTGCTTACAGAGAATTAAAGAAGATTATTCCAACTGCTGCTGCATTTGGTGGTGCTACCATTGGTGCGTTGTCTGTTCTTTGTGACTTAATGGGAACTTTAGGTTCTGGTACTTCCATTCTTTTAGCTGTTACTACCATTTATGGATATTATGAATTGGCTGTTAAAGAAGGTGGTTTCAGTAAGAGTATCGTTAGTGGATTCTCAGATGGTATCTAAATGATGAGATTTCTTTCAGAATGAACCCTCACCCCCCCCCCACATTTGTAACATATTATCAATTAAAATGGTTTAAAAAAAACCACGGTGCCTAACCTTTTTTGGCGCCCCATTTTAGATCTTTCATACATATAAATGCATATTTACATTATCGTTGACTTAATTTATGTATTCAGTGTATATTATCAGATTATTAAAATAAAACAAGTGCTTGATTGAAGTAGTTGTTCCCTATTTGCATGCATTACATTTATATGTGTAGTTCGAAACATAGCTAACGTAAACCTATTTGCAGCTAATTCCACTGAAATAACGGATGATGCAAAAACCGAAAAAAAAAATTCAACTCGTGCGTTAAACATCTCATCACCTCTTTGGATAATCCCCATCATCGCTTGAATTTAGCTTGAAACTTATAAACGCCAACTATATATAGATATAGATACATCGTTATGACTTCACAGAAACCGCAAGAACCAACGATATTGGAAAGCTCTGAAACTGAGTCTTTTACTTCAAACAAAGTAAATAATTCTTCATTCCCCATTGATGATGAGTTATCTCTTGATGACTTGTTTCAAAATTTAAAACAAGAAACAAAACCAAGTACTATATTAATAGATGAAGAATCTGATTATAAGAAAATAGAGAAATCTATATCCAAATTGCCAAAAATCACTTCCAATCTAGAACTAACATTAGCTGTTCCATCATCTAAAAAAACTTCAATCAGAATACATGATCCAGTATCCTCTATATCCAAAAAGACCGATGAAAAAGAAACAACTGATGCTCGATGGTTTCATATGAAACAGCCAGAATTAACTGCAGAAATCAAAAGAGATCTTCAAGTGATTCAACAAAGAAGTGCTCTTGATCCTAAGAGACATTATAAAAAGGAAAAATGGCAAATTCCAAAATATTTCCAAATGGGTACAATTGTTGAAGGTAATACTGAATTCTATTCTTCTAGATTGAACCGTAAACAAAGAGGTACTAGTTTGGTTCAAGAAATATTGCATGATGATGATACAAAGAAATACTTTACGAGGAAATACTCTGAAATTCAAGTTTCTAAAACTAGTGGAAGAAAGGCTCATTATAAAAAGGTTCAAAAGGCTAGAAAGAAGTTTTAGCCTGAATCAAAAGTTGGGCATATTAGTATATAGAGTAGTATGTGTTAAATAATGTACTTTTCTTTCAATCGGAACGACATTAAAATTAAAATTATACAATGGTTGAGTTTCTATAAACCGTGTGCTCTATTCTTCTAGACCTGCTCTCTTGAAGACATCCAGTCGCACTTGCTCCCATAATCGTTTCTTATCTTCTTTCGATAATTTGACTTTTTTACCTGGTTCAACGTTTCTCTTCAACTGTTGTTTAAATTCATCTGATTTAATTTTATATTCATGTGCTGTGGTAGCTGCTGCTGCTAAGTTAATAAGGTAGTTTCTGATAGCAATCTCTTTAAACTTGAATTTTAAAAATGAATGTTGATGTTGACTTATTCCTCCTTTATTGCTATTAATTTGTAAAAGTCTAGATTGCTTAACTGATATTTCAGCTACAGACTTTTTAAAGTTCATATCTAAGTTATGTTCTTGATATAAGTTAGATGAAAATAAAGTATAGATTAATTCTTTATCTGTGATATGCGATTGAATTAACACAATCTGACACAATTGTGCCAAATCCCCAACTAATTGAGGTAATGCATTTTGATTATATTGTAAATCTAGTCCTGATGAGATCATAGGTAGTTGAGTTATTATTAATTTACATCTTGTGACGTTTAGATTCCAATCTACTAAAGATTCAGGAACTGATTGATATTGCAAATCAGAACCTAACGATATCTTATAAAGCTCTTCATTATCCAAATCATCATTCATAAATGTGTTGATATTAATTTGCTGTTGTTGTTTTAAAGCCGCTTGCTCTGCAAAATGACTTTCATGCAATACTATATCATTAACCAACTGTTCAACAGTTATTGATATCGGTTCGGAATCCTCCGGAATTGTCGCTGTGGAACTTGAGTATATTGATGGTGCCGATCTGACTGACCGTTTTCCTGATACTGATGAAAAGATCGACGATGCCAGTGATCGATGCAGTGATTGATATTTGTTAGAATTATGAAATTGTGAAGGTGCAGACCGTATGGATGCTGCCCCGTGTGATGTTGAATTTACAGCAACAGGTAATTGTTGATAAATGGCGCTTCTGGCACTGTCCTTGAAATGGGAAGGCGCCTGCGACCTCTGACGTGTACCATTAGTGAACGGTGACCCAAACATGACTCACTTGGGTGTATAGTTATTGGTTGTTATGTTGTAGAAAAGGTGGGCGAAACAGTTGATAAATGTGTAGGTTCCCTTTATAAGCAAGTGGACTTGGATTTAAGTAAAATAATGTCGCAGTAGTTATAGCGAAAACTCTATATGTCTGTCTGACTGTCTGACTGTCTGAGTTCCTGTGTCTGTTTTATAAATAATACAAATGGTATTTCGCTATATAAAAGGGATTTTGCTTTGATAATAATTGCTGAGCCAGAAAATTCTTTTTCTATTTGAATATTTTTTTTTTTATCAGACACTCAAAAAAATGAGACCACAAGGATTCCATAAATTATTTATTATGGCGGTGGAGACCAAAATAAAAAAGAAAGTCAGAAATAAATTATTATCACACATTGAAATCTAAGCAGCGGAGATAAATTTTTCCGTTGTTTTGTACCACTTAAACAAGACTACACGACTGCGTTTTTGAAATTTATCGCTCAATTTTCCAGGATGCATCCAATCTTCAATATAAAATTGAAAGGTAAAAAAAAGAAAAAAGGAAAATTTGGTCATCATTTTTTCCGAGAATCTAGTATTTCCGGAAAAACTTTTGGGCGTTTGACAGGATAATTTCATTTTAGCGTTTCCGGAATAGGAAACAATCCCACTTGACACAATAGAGAAGAAGGTGGAGGACAGTTGAATGCAATATTAATTTCATGTGATCTCATGCATACAAACAATTTGATCACTCAAAAAAGTGATCTCAATGCCGTTGTTTGTTGTTGTTGTGGTGGTGGTTGTAGTTACCGTGAATATGGTGGTTTTCTTTTGCCATAAATAAAAATGATCTAAATAAACGTTTTCCTGTCAACCAAACTTCGTATTGAAACTAATTATTAATTCTATTTATTTTGTAACTAAACTACTCAGCTGATTTAGCATTTCTACGATGGGATACATATTTTTCATAGAAATCTTATAATTTCAATAAATTTTGGTTCAGAAACTTCTCGGCTGATTATGATTTCAAAATGCAGTCTCCTTGTTCAGAACTTTCAGAACTTGAGTTCCTCTGAGGTTCTATCCATCTGATGAAAATTATTTTTTGGGAAGTAAAATTATCCGTGGGTGACATCGGAAATTTCAACCGATCGCGGATTAATTTTTAGTCCATTTCAGATCGACTAAATTTTCCGAAATTTTCATGTTGGGAGATGCGGATAGAAGGTGTTGTAGATTGACCATATACTAATATACATTTACCATATACACTGGGCTTCAAACATTTAAGTGGTACCTAGCATGTGGGGATAGAAATTGTATCTACGTTTTGTATTACTCTCTATGTGAAGATTTGTCAGAAATATGGTGAATTTTCACAACAAATATCTTCAAAATAATTCATCATTAATTTTGGAAATGTGTATTCTTTTTAATCGTCAGTTAAGGGACTTAGAAATAGATAGCTTTTTACAAACCTTCTATCAAAAGCTTGCATGGTATAATATCTAGCTGATCTCGAAGAGTATGATTGCACCCATCAGGCATGGAATACGACATCATTTCGAATAATCGAAAGAAAAAAAAGGTTTGGAATAATTATTGGAGACTGAGCAATTAGATTACATTTCTCTCTTATCAAGATTGAATGATTTTCAAGCCCAGATCTACTATCGTTTATTTAATAGATTGGTTGCAAAACACCGAAAGGAAACAGAAGTTGGGTTGAATCATTTTGAGTCAGACACTACCACTAAATTTTTTTTTTGTCTCTTCTGGATGGATTTTGTTAGTTAAAGAAAGAAGTTATTGTTCCTTAATTTTTTGTTTATATGGAGCCAAATGCAAAATAACAATTGATTGAATTCCCCCACCCATCCAACCATACAATTTAAATCCACCTTATGTCCAATATAGAAGAAGTTGTATCAGAAGATTTGGGATTTAAGTTGGATACTCCAGAACATGGAGTTACCATTTTCGATTCATCAATTGACTTTGAAACTTATGGTAAAGATGACTTGAAATTATTGACAATAAATGATGACCATAGATTGATAGCAGTATCCAACATCAAAACCTTAAAGATTATTGCCTCGGGTGATTTAGATAAGATTACAACCTTTGATGAAGAGTTTGAAATTACTCAGATCCATTTCAATTCAGATAATTCCACGTTATATATTTTAAACTCAAATAAAATTCAAATGTTGCCAATGTCAGACTATAAAAATGGTGCCTATGAATTCACTACATTAAATATTTTGGACGCATCAATAACTAGTATTGTACCATCTCCATTTGCACCTGAACAGTTATTAGCATTAACCAAAGAAAATGAATTGTATTTGATTGATGGTAACAACACTGAATTAATCGCGTCAAATGTTCTGGCATTTTGTTGGCAGAATAACGACTCTTATATCTATGCCTTAAAAGGTGAAACAACGTCACTCAATTCAAAAACAATTGAATTTGAAGAGGCACCAATTGATTCCCAAATTGTATGCTTATTCCCCTTAAATAAATTCACTGTTGTGGTATACGACCGATGTGAAGCGGGATTGGACGATCATGATGTTAGGTCATATATATTTGAAGAAAAAGCTGATTACTATCTTGCGATGGAAGCAGATTTTGCTCCAGCTTTTGCATCTACTGCCAGGACTGTATCATATTATGCATCAAACATATCTGATTGGATTGAATCTCAAACTTATGATTTCGTTACTTCTTCGTTGGTCACTGAAATTGGTACATTATCAACAACAACAAACTCTCACGTACCAGAAATTGTAAGTCAATCAGAAGATATTTATAGAGCACAATTCCCAATCGATGAAGAGTCTGGAGATGATTGTTCCGCAGTTGGTATGGCGTTATCAATTAATGAAATAGCGGTAGAAGTTGGTGAGCCATGCCCCGGAGTTGAGAAATCGGTTGGGAAATTACCCAAGGTTTATTGTCTTTTGCATACAGGTAAATTGATAAGTTGGTGGGTATTTCATAAACACTCCCTCTTAAACAATGAGGTTTCTTTGGAAAATGCAATGGAATTCAAAACCAATTTCTCCTCGTCAGCTGCAACTATCAGTAAAGCAAAAACAGAACAAAAAGTAGAGAATCCATTTGGAAGTATATCAGAGCCATTCAAGAGTCTAACGCAAAAGGTAGAAAATGAAAAGCCGCTCGTTGTGCCAACACCTCTGGCGTTTGGAAATCAACCCAGTCAAGTATTTGGAGCCCAAACGGTCACAAGTTCACAACAGTCAGGCTCCAACTCGGTTGCTCAAAATGATAAAAAATCATCTTCCTTCGGAGCTACGGGACTCC
The DNA here is from genome assembly GCA_002105455.1 of Hemisphaericaspora xylofermentans. Taxonomy (NCBI): domain Eukaryota; kingdom Fungi; phylum Ascomycota; class Pichiomycetes; order Serinales; family Debaryomycetaceae; genus Hemisphaericaspora; species Hemisphaericaspora xylofermentans. The sequence goes on along the minus strand of NDXA01000006.1, from coordinate 216,247 downwards.
GTGGAACTGGTTTTATTCAAGCTCCAAATTCAAGTTTTGGAAATTCCGGATTTGGGAGTACTGGGTTTGGCGCATTGAAACAGGAAAATAAACCTGTCGGGATTCAGCCATCAGTTGTGAAGTCGAGTTTTGGTTCATTCGCTAATCAGGTCTCATCATTCAGTAATATTAAAGGACCTTCAATATTTGGAGGTAGCCAAGGTAACTTACCTTCCCCTTTTGCGGATGTAAAAGAGGTTGGTTCCGTATTTGGAGCTTCTCAACTTATGCCTGAACCAAGTAAACCTGTGGAATCTTCATTTACTAAGCTTTCATGGACCTCAAAATCCCCTGAACTGTTCAAACATGAATCAATTTCTAAATCACCGGAACCAAATAAAACCGTGAAGCCATCATTTGTCAACAGTGGATCAAATCCTGAGTCCCCTGAATTAAAAAAAACACAGTCTCCATTCGCCAACCTTTCGTCTGATTCAAAATCCCCGGAAACAGGCAAATCTGTTGAGTCTCCTTTTTCAAGATTAGGAAGCAATGTAATTTCGACAACAGTTCCAACCCAATCCCTAATCAGTGCTTTCAAGACTCAGGTACCAAAGGATAGCCCATTTTCTTCTCTTTCTAAACCATTCGAAGGTTCTACATCTTTCACTACTACCGATGCGGAAAATTTGGATGATGAGGAAGAAGACGAGGTGTCTGACGAAGATGAATTTGGCGAAGAAAGCTATGTGGATATTGGAGATGAGGAACACGAAGGAATAGGTGAACTGGAAGAAGCAGGAGAAGAAACAGAAGAATACTCAGAGCAAGAAGAATTTGATAACTTACTTGGTAAAATGACAATAGTGGCAAAGCACGAGGAATCGCCAGCTCCAAGTCTTGACGGTCAAGAATTATTGAAAGAACAACCAAGAGAGTATGTAGCTGAAGAGAAACCGGAAGAGAAATCTGAGAAGCCAATTTTCCCAGCGGAATTTTTGGTTTTCGATGGACTTACTAAAGAAATTCATCGAGAAGCAACCCTTCAGAATGAAATGGTTAAACTTGTTGTACTCACAGAAGGTAATTTGAAAGTTCTTGATAAAAATTCACAATTGCTTGGTAAATTTATATCAGAACATGAAACCAAAAGTATAATCGAAGACTTGAAAGAAGTTGAACATTTGCGAATGTCTCATCTTGATGATTTAAATTCGCTTTTGCAACAAACAAAAGAGCCACTTCAAGAGTTCAGAGAGAAGTTGGAATCTCAAGATGCAAAGCTTGATGAATTATCAGTAATTGTGCAGAAACGTTTGCACCAGAAAGTGAAGCTTGATAAACTTTATAGCCATTTGGCATTGCTTCAAGATGAACTTAATAATGAAGTTCTGTTGAAACATAGACCTTTGGATATTCAAAGTGATATCATGAAGACTAAATTAAATGAAAAATTGGCCAATGTTAAGAAATTAGAAGATGAGCTATTATCTAAGATTATGCCCATTAAAGTGAAGGATTCATTCAATTCAGAAACAATTCAAAATATTGAAAGAGTAATTTTTCAATTGAATTATAAAATTACAGAAAATGGAAAATCGGTTGATAATTTAACCTCAGAAATTGAAACCTTGAATTTAGGTTATCCTCGTAAAGTGAGTTTACCATTATTAACAAGTTCAAGTTCTTCAGCTAAGCTTCGGTTGAGACAGAAATTATTAAAATCACCAACAACAATGAATTTATAATGTAGCTCTTTATCAACCGTATATAGCCTTTTGAAAATACATAAAGTTAATGTCAGTTAATGTCAGTCTTTTTGCATAACATTAGATTTAATTAAGCAATTTGTTATTTTGATATTCTTCTTCTTCTTGTTTGTTTTGGTTTTCTTTGTTTTCAGCCAAAAAAATTCTTTTGATTCATAAATTAAAATTAATTCAATAAATTTTGATCAACCGTAAAAGCTAAACATTTTCTACAAACCCCCATCATCATCAGGTTATTCTATCCAAAAGTCACATGTCAGACTTAATAGGGCTTCAAGTTGTAATACCTGGAACAACAGGGTATGGTATTGTACGATACTTTGGTGCCATTCAAGGAAAAAACGGTATGTTTGCTGGTGTTGAACTACTTGGTTCATTGGCCACCAGTAGGGGAAAGAATTCTGGTGAAGTAGCAGGAGTTCAATATTTCGAAGTTAGAGTACCAAAGAGTGGATTGTTCCTTCCATACGATAGACTTAAAGCCGTTAATCCAGATTTACCTAATAAAACCCAAATTTCTAGAAGATCAATTCTGGTTAACAATCTTCTGGACGTACTAAATCGGACTCCAGATCGAAGACAATCTCTTTACCAAAAGCCCAGAGTTTCATCCCTCAATGAAATGGAAATAAGCCCAGTGGTAAATGAGAGAACACGGAGCCCTCGTTTGAATCATAGGGTGCAAAGCCCAAGGACGAACGATATTTTTCTGACTCCACAAATTAACCGGTCAAATGGAGGATTCCATAGCCCTGGGAGAATTGGTATTGTGCAAGACCATCTGAACGGTTCTTATCCAGGAAGTGGAAACGGCTCTATTGAATTGATTTCCAAGTATGAATCCGAAATAAATGATTTGAAACGTGCATTACGCGATAAGGAGAAACGTTTAGATCAATTCAACCAACAACGTGCAGAATGGCGTGCTGCAATGGATGAGCTTGTATCGGTACAGCAGGATGGGATGCAAGTTTATGAAGCTAAAATTGAGGAATTACATGACGAAAATAAAGAACTAGAGGATGAGATTTTGAAGTTGAAACAGGAATTGATCGAGTCGAAGAAGTCGCAGCCAAGTGGCGCGAAAGATAATTTAATTAAAGAAAACGAAGTATTACAATATAGATTGGAAGAAGCCAAAGAAAAGATTACCATTTTGGAAAAGGAAATTGCCAATGCGTTATCGAAACGCGTTGAAGGAGTCACGATTGAGACCACCGATTTAAATAAAGAAATTGAGGAATTGAAAAGGGAACTTGATGCAAGACCTCCCAAAGAGGAAATTCTGGAACTTCAAAATTCGCTTGACGAATTAGATGGGATGTACCGAAATGAGTTGCAATCAAAAGACAACGTTATTAGCGACCTCCAAGAAGAAGTTAAACGATTCAAGGAATCTCAATTAAATACACCTGTGCCGACAACTACTAGTTCTTCGTCGCAAAATTTCTACTCCTTGGATGATTTGCCAATTTATCAGGCACCAGCCACGATTGATCCTAGTGCTGGGAAAAATGATTGGTGTGGATTGTGCGAACGAGAGGGGCATACTAGTATCAATTGTCCATATGAAAATGACATATTTTAGCACGTGAAATTTAGATAGGCAACTTCATAGTGATTTCCACGATTTTTTAACATAAATCTATTTGTTCATGTTTGTATAACTATTATTTATATAGAGTTTGGTAATGACATATTGTTAGGGTAACTTAAAAACGGGGTGAAATTCCATCGGATTCAAACCCCAGAAATACTTAAAGGTTTGTTCCACCGAACAATACGAAAAAAGGGTTTTTGTTTAATTTTGTTGGCAAATACCGCTTTGAGATGTCACAAGCAAAATCATGTGAGACTTCCAAACTTAAGTATAAATATGACTGTAAAGACATTGAGAATGGATTTCTATATTGTATGAATTCCTCTAGTTGTAATCAATATCAATTTGAACCAATGTTACAGAAGCAATATCAAATAACCCTTAGAAATGGAACTCGGGCATTCACAACTCTAAGTAACTTTGCCGAAGAAGAGATATTTTCTGATAACCATAAATGGTCAAGATTAATAATATTTCTCCATGGCTTTCCTGATACCAATGCGACATTTAATCCGATTTGGCCTGATCTAGAGAATTCGTTTGGAGACGAACAGATATTGCTTGTTGCACCAAAGTTACGAGGATACGAAAGGTCAAGCCAAGGTCCCGAAAGTGAATACAAAGTTGCTGACCTAGCTGAAGACGTCAAGGTTTGGGTTGAAACTTTAAATCCTAATGCCAAATATCCTGTCCATTTGCTAGGACATGATTGGGGCGCGGTTATTGCGTTTAAATCCGCAAGTTTGTATCCAGATTTAATAACATCAGTTGTAACTCTTGCGATCCCTTATTTGGCAAAAACATCTATTTCAGAACTTCTTTGGTATGCACCTGAGCAACTATATTTATCATCATACTTTTTAACTATGCAATTTGGTCACTTTTATGAACCAAAGCTTGCGGATCGTAACTATAAGTATATTCAACAATTATGGAGATATTGGTCTCCTTCTTATGAATTTTCTACTCAAGAGTTGAAAGAAATTGGAGACACTTTTTGTGAAGAAGGAGTGGCCAAAGCCGCGACTGCGTATTATAGACATATCCTTGATCCAAGGAATCTCCTTAAATCTCGTTGGTCTGTGGATTTCGATAAGGTCCCCACATTGATAATGATGGGAGAAGAAGATGGCTGTATGTCAATTAGACTTCTGCAATTGGAAGCTAACAAATTGAAGAATACACCTCAAGCCGAATTTAAGATTCTACCCCATCTGGGACACTTTTTACAAAGAGAACAGCCTGAACAAGTTGCACGAATTACCGTTGAATTCTTCGAAAAATACTCCAATTAGGTTTATTTCTTATATATCTTCTATGTCTTCTATAACCTCTTCAGTAGGTTCAGTGAATACAATATCGTCACCTTCCCCATTTGCATATATGATACTTTCATCTTCATCCTTGCTTTCAGATATTTCCTCTTCTTGGCTGGAATTGTGTTTGGATCTCGCTTCAGCTTGCAATTTCAATAGTTGCAATCTTCCTTGTATAGCAAGTAAATTAGGCAAAAGCTTAAGCCCCTGGTTTAATTCTGATTGTAAAATTTTCAAATTGTCTAATTGATTAGATTGTTTGGCAATTGCACCTCCATAAGTGAGAAGAATCCATTTCAACCATACCCCAAATGTCTCGCTGGAAGATACATCATTACCAACCTCTTCTCTCACAACAATATATAATTGTTCAACTCCTCCTTCAATCTTATGCTCACCGATCGAAAAATGTTTCACTACTTCCTTGATGACATTCGTATCCTTCGTGGAGACACATAATTCACTAATTGCTTGTTTGTTTATTTCATCCAGAGTCAATAGTGGAATAAGTTTCGCTATGACTTCATCTGAATTTACAAGTTCAATTTGATCACTTTCTGGAATGAAAATTCTAGTTGTTGACAAGTTATTGTTTGGAATTGTAGATTGTCTTTCAGCATTAACGTTTATTGAGTTGGACGAAGATTCCCATTTGACACTAGCAATTGAAAGATCATTTCCCGATTCAAAGATGCAAATTAATTTCGACCCTTCAAAGGAAAGCATATCTGAGATTTCAACGTTGGCTTTAATAGATTTTATGAACTTTTGTTCTTCTAAATCAAACAACTGAATATTTCCACACGTTTTTGCTGCAATATACTCTTTGTTTTCATAAGTGAAGTTAGAAATTTCATCAATTGCAGAGTCACAATGGATTTTATTTAGAATTTGACCCTTCTTAACATCAAATATCTGTAACTCCTTGTTATGTGATGCAACCACCAATAAATTTGGGTGTTGCTCTGACTGGATTATTTTATATATACTTTCATTGGATTCTAAATCAACTTCCTTTTCCTTGACAAACTTATTTCTAGAAAATTTTCCTATTAAAATGTTTTTAGACCCTAACACAATATACTGACTTTTTCCTTTAAAAGTCTTATCTGATAAGAGTTTGGCCGTGACGATTGGACTGGGTAATTGAACTTTATTGACAACAGAAAGTTCATTCAAAGAAAGATTGACAATTTGTAAATTATCTGAACTAAGACCCCATACAGAGTTGTCTTGAGAATGTATTAATTTAGCGATCTTTTCATCAACGGAAGCCTTGGTAATTATTTGACATTGGGAGGGGGAAATCAGTAATAATTCTCCGTTCTTAAGGGAAACCACTAAAATGCTGTATCTGGAGTTTTCATTACCTGTGCCATTTAAGTTTCTTTTCCTTTTGTTTGATTGAGCATCACTTGAAGCCCATACTGCATCTACAATTTCGTCATTAACGAAAACAGACCCTGCAATGGTTGAGATGACTTGTGAATCTTCTTCTTTTAATTCGTAGAAACGAACTTCGTTCTTTCCATTCCTTGATATGATACAAGCAACATAGCTCCCGTTTCTCTCGCTGACGTATCTCATTGTTGCTGGTAGCTTTCTATTAACAAGAATATTGATTTAATATCTGGGTCTTCTTTTTCAGTCGTTTAATTGAATTTTTCTACGATGCCCTCTTCTACATGAAAAAAAAAAAAAAAATTCCATCTGAAAAATTTCTATAGTAATCTTAATATGCAGGAAAGGGTTGATTAATGAAAACTCTAACTCTATAGACCTTGAAATTCAAGCATTTGTTGTACTTGTAATTTACAAACTTCTTTCAAATCAAAGACGTCCGCCTTCAATTCTTCAACTTGTTCAGACTTTTCACCAATTAACTCGAGCATTGTTTGCTCCTTTTTATCCTTTGCGGCAATTTCCACCTCTAAACTCTTGATATTAGATTGTAACCGGGCAACTTCATCATTCAATTTGATAGCTTCAAGCAATTGTCCCTCGATGGTTTCCTTTTCAACTGCTATCCTGTTGTGCTCATCTTTAAGCGTATTCAATTCAATTTCTAATCTTCTAATATTGGAACTCATTTTATTTACAAGTTGGAGATTGTTGCCATTGGAGGAGGATGGGATTCCACCAATACTTCCACCACCAAAATTTGATGCCATCGGAGTTATATTGGCAAAATTCATTTGTTCGTGGATGTCATAGTTTTCATCGCCCATCTCTGTAACTGAAGAAGTTGAATGATTTCGGCTCCCCTCAAGATATATTCCTGAAAAATCTCTATTAAATAGAGGCGTCATGGATGATTCACCCAACTTTATTTCATTCCAACTTGACGCCGAGAAATTCCCAATAGAAAAATCTCGTTTTGGTTGCTGAACATCGAGATCTAAACGTAATCCATTATCTTTCTTCTTAATTTGTGAATTCAACAAATCTATCGTTTCATTAAGCGACTGCACTTTTGAATTTAAGTTTACCCTTTCTTGGTTGGATATTTGTTTGAATTTATCAAACTTCTCCCGAATATCTGATAACTCTCCTTCTTTCATTTCGAATAATAGTTGTTGGTTACCTTTTTCCTCTTGTGAAATTCTGAGTTGCTCCTGAAGCTTTTTTAAATCTCCAGATTGGCTTATTAATGTATTATTCAATTTTGCTAAATCCTGTGCAAGCTTGTTCTTAGTTTTCTTAAGGGAATCACTTGATGATGTTAAAGAGTCAATCTTGAGTAGCAAATTAGATTCTATTAATTTCCAATTCTCTTGTGACGATAAGTATTGCTTTTGAAGATTGTGATGCGCATCTGACAACTTACTAAATTCTTCAAAATCTATCTTAGACTTGGCATCGTCAGACAAATCTTTATTTCCATTGGAATTTGAAGGTGAAGAGGAATTGGTTTCACTAGATTCTTGCTCCAAACGTAAATTCTCAATCTTTTCTTCTAAACGCGAGATTTCCTGAGTATAACTATATTTGGCTTGTGATAATTCATGTCGCAAATCCGAAATGATATTTTGCTTCGATTCCAATTCCAAATCATGTTGCCTTTTGCCCATCTCAAGTTGAATCTTCAAATCATTGGATTCCTTCAATGCCATCTTTGTAGAATTTACCTCGTCATCATGAATTTGTAATAGCTCTTTATATTTCTCTTCCCATTGCTGTGACTTTTCCAATTCCAAGCTTTCTTTTAAATTTGTTAAGGACGCATTCATCTCATTAAACTTGTCAATAAATTGGTCTAGGGATTTAAACTTATGCACTCTCAATAAATCCTCAAGTTCCTGTAATTTTAACGTCGATTCTTCATTCTTAATTAAGAAATCTCGAAGATTTACTTCTAATTCTTGATTTGCGGTTCGTAACTTCTTTACTGTTTCATTCAACTTCAATTCTTTATGAGAAAGAGCCTCTCCTTCGGCCAATAGTTGTTGAATTGTTTTGTCTTTCTCATCGATCTTGGATGTGAGCTCTTCACGTTCTTTTTCGAATGCGCTATTCTGGATAGTTTTATTGTGCACCGTTGTAAATTGCGAACTCAGCCTAAGGACTTTAGCCTGATCCGAAAGGGACAGATTTTGAAGTTTCAACTCTTGGATTTCATATTCCAATTTAGAAATGATATCCTCTTGAGGCACATCCAGAGCATCTTTTTCCACTGAACCGCCTATTTTGGCTGATTCTTCCATAATTTCAGGAGCAGTTGGAATTGGTGATACATTTCGAGAGGTTGTGGTTGACCTAGGTGAAGTTGCTGAATCAGATGCTACTTTTTTTGATTTTCCTTTGGCTGCTTGGGCCAATCTTTCTTGCAAAGTAAGCCTCTTTTTTCGTGGCGCTTTTTCTTCCGTTGATTCGGTTTCTATAGGTTCCTTTTTGTCACTGTCGCCCGTTTGCGTCAGATGGGTTTCTGCGCCGATTTTCTTCATCGATTCATCGTCTTGTTTGAGCTCAGATTCCACATGGGAGAGCTTCTGTGTATCTTCGCCATCTTCTGTATGCTGTTGAATATTTTCTATTTCCTCTGTTGGAGTCTGTTTATTAGCAAGCTCTTGATCGTACTCAAGGTCGGGGGCACCAGCATGCCCTTCTGTAATGTCTTGGTGGACGGACCCTTGGTATATTTCAGGATTGGTACCTCCAGTCATGCTCCTGTTACTTTGATTAGAATTTTCTAAACCATTGTTTTCTTTGAAAGCGTCCTGTTCATCCGGTAGAGACCCTAAGCTCTCTGTTCCATCTACCACACACGTTGGACCCAGTTCTTTGTGGGTTGATTCCTGCTGAGTTTGGTAAGTGTTATTATCATTTTCGGTTTCTGATTGAGTTAAAACCTTCTCTATTTGCCCCCCTAACAGAGCATCGGTATCTTCATCCATTCCTTAGACACAAGATTATCACGTTTATTGATGAATTTGTCACATAAATAGAGCATAAGAGCATCAATAAAACAGCAACAAATTTGGCTGTGGTGGTAACTTTTTTGTTTTGAGTTTTGCACGACCAAAAAAATTTCATCAAAACTCCGACATACAAATAGCATCAACAACTTCTTGCTTTGGACAGTTCGGGTTTACCCGATGTTTTTTTGTTTTTAACCATGAGCTTAGTTTTGATGTAATTAAGGATTATGCTTGACATTGAGGTAATGAGATGAAGTTGATAGCAGCGTATTTTGTCTAAGAATATAGAAGGTTTTAGCTATAGTCATTCTCTACGTTGAAAAGACACAATCAAGAATTCCAAATCTCAACAGTAATTCTTCGTGGGCCATGAACTTGGGTTTTGTGATTCCAGTACTGGTTTAATAATAAACTAGTTCGAACAATTTCAGATATAAAAAGGTTTCATATTAGATTTAACTCCATGAATGGGTTATCTTCTCGACGGTATTTCAATTTGCAGATTCGGCATTACGCAACTAATACAAAAGCCAAGTTGTTGTTGTAAACATTTAGTTTATTAAGAATAGGTATTCATTATTAATGAAATGACTTGGCAATTTTGATACTTGTCAGTGAATTAGCCTCTCCCTTCTCCTAAATTGAGATGATTTCCTTTGTGCTGCTTTTTTTTTTTTTTTTTTGAAGTTATTGTTGCAAAAAACCTTTGAAGTTACAACCATTCCTTCTAGGGATTCTCCCTTTCAGAAATACACATTTTTCTCATCATTGTCCACACAAGCAGCTGCAATTTTGGAAAAATGGGCGGCTAGGTGCATATATTCTTTGTAGCTTAGTGTTTATTTAGATTTAAATGGAAGGGCATTTATTCTGCGGAGTTAAGAAGAGTTTGTGATGGTTTTCTATTGTTCATAATTCATCGGATTCAAAATAAAAAGAGAAGGGCGATAAAATTTCCAGAACTCTACTAAATCAAGTTATTACCTCCTAAAATCACAAACAAAACAGACATGTGAAAGTGTTTCAAATAATTATGTAAATATTATTTATTAGTGATACAATAGAGTGTGAGTGATTTAACTTTACAAATACATTATTTCGTTTTCTAATATGCAGAAGAATTTGCGAGCTATTAAAGTCCCGTAGTCCCTGTAGACTTACCATCAATCAGATCCTTTCGCGATTTCGCACCTGAATCAATTGCCTCACCACCAACAGCAACTGCTTGTTGTTGATACATGGTTGCAGTATTGTAAACCGGTAATACTGTATTTGGAATTACTGGATATCTTTGAGCTGAAACTTGATGCGAAATTTGTTGAGCTGCCGGGTAGTTTTGATAATACATATATCCTTGTGGTGCATTTGTCTGGTACCCTTGGGAATTGCTGGAGTTGTTGGTTTCGGCCGAGTGAGAACCTGTAACCGAATTTGAATTTCTCAAGTGGGTAGCATAGCCATACCAGTAGTTTCCAGAGGTGTAATCAGTTGCTGTCTGTGCCTGTGCATAAGATTGATGGGATACTTGTTGTGGTTGTGGTTGTTGTTGAAGGTAGATTTGATTGACTGCGGAATCGGAATAGGCATTTGTTGACTTGTGTGTTTCCTCTGAATTCAGAGTATTCTGAAAATCAGCCTTTGATTTTCGATGCCCGTGCTTTTTGGTCACGATATGAGTATTTAAATGGTTAAGTGACCCATAACTCTTCGTGCAACCGTTATAGGAACATCCATATTTCCGTACAATCTGGTTATAACGCCTTCTGAATCTTCTTCCTCTTTTAGCTTCTTGGAAATGCGTCATGTCTATTCCTGCATTTTGTTGCTGCATTTGATGATAATGTTGTAAAGAGTGCAATGGTGCTCCAGGTGGTAGTATTTGTTGAGCTGTCAATTGTGAGTGGGCGTACTGCGAAGGTTGAGCGCCCGGAATCAAAGATGCATAATGTTGTTGTGGCACACTTCCCAAATAAGGATTTGCCTGTTGTTGGATTGCTGGTCCGGCAGATGAAGGTACTTGCATTGCGACAGCCCGTTGATAATTATTCGGCTCTGATGTACTCGAACTTGTGGGATACGATGTGTATGATTGTATAGAAGTTGTCCCGGTATTTGTTGTAGGGGTTGATGTAGAAGACGGTGCTGAATGCTGTTGAAACTCTGGTTGCGAATCTTTCGACTGTTGATAATATAAGTTTTGGTTCTGTTGTTGGATTGGTTGTGATCTCTGAGACAAATCTGTATTGGTAGATTGTTCCAAACTAGATTGATTAGACGATGATGATGATATTTGTTTAATAGTGGAGCCAATTGGAGGTAACATAAGCCTTTCGTCCTTCGGTTTACTAAGAATCAGATTTATTGTTATATTCTTATAATTTCTAGGGGACAAGGAAGTTTCGGACGAAATGGAATGATCATGGCTTTTCTCAGTGTGATAATTCATTATTGCTGATTGTGAATGACAACACTTTCAATGTCTAGAGTGTAGCTCTCCAATCAATGACAAATTTTATTGACGTTGACGTCTTATATGCGAATCCGTAGATGGTAAATCAAATCACTCCAAGGAGAGAGTTATGACTATACAGTTTGTTACAACCTGAGTGATATGAATTTCAAAAGAAATTCTCCCTTTGTTCCCAAATATTCGCAGTATATGATAGTCTATCGACTTTCAGCACCAGTTGCTTGTTGAGCCGTTAATTCGTTGCAGGTTGCTGAAGGATGGTTTTCAAAACGTCTAGCGCAATACTACTCCACTTGTTCGTTTTCTATTAAATTCCTTTTGTTTGCCCAAGTTTCTATCAAATTAGCTATCTGATTTTGGACTTAAATACTGTATAGTGGTGTGTTCTCACAAAGCGTATGGGCAAAGTTTTGCAGCTATCGCGTAAGGGCAGATTTATTCTGAGATTGCTTTCACGTCCAAGAGTTTTCACGGAGAAAAGAGTTTATTGACGTGAAATTGAGTGAATATATATAATTTAAGATTTACAGTATGTATTTTATTCACATTGGAAATCGAAATAAAAAATGGTTGATTCCAAATATAATTGAAATTAGCCAAATATTTTTTAGAGAAAAAAAGTAAAATATTTATTTTTTAAGTTTGCTAAAATCGCGAAGCACCTTTCTGAACAATAAATATTTTTTAAGTGAAGTGAAATTCTAATAAATGAAATTCTTTAGAAAATAATGTATTTTTTAAATCTATGTAAAAAATAGTTTAAACAAGACAAAACAACTCCAAAGCATTAAATAATAAAAGTAAAGTTGATTATAATCAATAAAAAAATAATTGATCATAATTGGGGGATGACCCATTCAATGAAATACGGAAACAAAAGATTGATTGTTAACCAATTCTTCTACTTCAATCCAAATGAGAACAATGCAAGACAAATGGCGCTTCATTGAGCAAAAATAAAAAATCTGCTTCTCCTAATAATACTAGTGATCTTGTTTCCAAACTTGGTGTTCAACATCATCAGATTGCAGAAACTTTACCCGGGTTTAATGCTGGAAAAAGTAATTAAAAATTATAACTACAACATTAGTACAACAGCATGTGGATAAGAATAATGGCTAATTTTAAACACCATCTTTGCCGGATAGTCTAGTCATTAAGGTTGCATATTTCACATGTCGTGGCTGTTTAATGGCTATTTTATACTAAAACTTAAACAACCTTATTATTATGGGAGGGGGAGACCAACAATCACCACAAACGTAAGTCAGAGAATAAGTGAAAGACAAAGCGAATCAAAAACAGATCTCCAATAGATTCTAGAAGCGGTGTAATTAATTTAATTTTTCTTGTTATGCCAAAGGAGAGATCTGATGAGAGTTGTTTTTTGTAACTTTTTCTTGCTAGTGGCACACGCTAAACAGGGTTTAAAAAATATAATCCAAGAAATAAAACATAAAAATTGTTCAGGGAACGCAAAAAAAAATATAAAATAAATTAGTTTAGTAATTAAGCAAGAAATTTAAACCATTTTTTAAACAAATCAAACAATTTCTAAAAGTTTAAAGCGAATTAAGCTCTGATTAGTTCATGTAGATTATTGCAACATGAATGATTAAAGTTTTAATCGTTTTGAATATAAGAGGGGGGAAAGTGGTTAATAGTTCATTTCAAAAGCTAATTCAATGTACTCGCCAGACAACTCCTTTTGAACCGGTCCTTTTTTACATCCGAGGATGGTAGGAAATGTGCTGCGAAGCACAAAACCATATTTTTTCAAAAGACGCAAGCTATGCATAGCTATCATCATATAAGTTCTTCATGCTCATGCTCGTACCTTTATTTAGACTTGACTTATGAAGTGTACATTGTTGAACTAATAATAGATTTAACGCTAAATGTCACTTACTCTGCATTTCAAATTTCATGTTCAAAATCTGAAATAGAATTTAAAGTTTCGCACTTAATTTCCATAGATCTACGCCGTAATTATATTTGAATCTATATCCTCAAGTCTTTTTTCAGAGAATCAACTTCTAATGCCCCAATGATGAAAGAATGAAACCAATAATTCGTCATTATTCCTGACTATCCTTTGTAGTCTGATTAATGTTTTCAGAGAATATATTGTCCTGCTTTTCCTTTAAGTATTTATTCATTGTGAAAATTTGCGCATCTTCAAGATGAAATGGCCAAAGACATAAATTAATTTTTTTAAGTTCGGAATAAAAAGTTACACTGGTACGTTTGATGATGTCGAAATTATTATATCCTTGAAACGGATGTCAGCAGGCGATTGACCATTCTCCAAGTTAGACTTAGTAGTATTAACCGATGGTTTTAGTTAACCTGAAATTTAGATCAGGTGAAGAAATAAAATTATTTAAAAATATTTGAAGTAAGGCGTTACGCAAGGACAAGGAAAAGGAGGAAGTCTCGTCCCTATGCGATTCGTAAACCTTTGAATCCCCATTCTGGCGTTAAAGAGTTTAATGCTGGTAGGAGGTTGGTGGTCTCTAGACTTGAAAATAAGTATCTAGATAAACTAATTGAATATTCTGAGGTTGAATTGAAGCAATGATATTTTTCTCGGAGCTGATTGCTGAGGGACAATTCCAACTTGTAGCTTCGTCTCGATTATTGCTTCGTGCGATACAACCTCCAATCTGGAATTTTATCTAACCAAAAACCAGATTCTAAAAGCTGCCCAAATTGTTATTATCTTTTGTAACTTGTTTTCAGTTCTCTTTACGAGCATAGAAATCGCCGTAAATCGAAATTAGTGTTTCTTTCAACAATATGTCTTTGTAATATTTGAGAGTTCTTAAGGGGGCTCTACTAGATAAGGGTGGGGGCACCTTGCAATAAATTGAAGTAAAACAGAAATCTATTGTTCCAGTTGGATTTTCTTTCTTGTTCATTCAATGAGAAAAAGAACTTTCCGCGGAAAGTTCCATTGCATTCCCCCAGCAAAAAGGAAAAAGAGGATTTGTTCCTTAATAATTTCGTTAGTCAATAAAATAAAAATTTAACTCAACATTCACATTTCACAATTCAAAGGTGAAAAATAATAAAAATAAATTTAGATAAAAATAAAATAAAACTAATTGTGAATCCAAAAAAAAATTAAAAATACCTTTAAACAGTGTTTTAATTATTTTTTAAATCAATCAATCATCAACTAGAAAATATAATTGGCTAAAAAAATCAAATTCAAGATATCGATGCATTGACTAACTTTAGCAGATTCTTACAATAGAATGCCTAATTAATTGTAATCATGACCTTAGCCTTTAAACTATTAGCGTAACTATTCTCGCATTTACGAACAAAAATAACTCAACGAGAAAGCCTACGTCCTACTACAGCAACAAACAGTATTGAATTTAGTTTGGGTTGAATTTAACCCTGTTTTTAGAAGAGGCAAGGTTATCAAACCTATTTATCGGGAGGAGCCGAGTTCGAGTTGCTGACTCTAACTTGCAAGCAATTTGCCGTAGCAAGGCAACAAATGATTTTGCAATTACGTCAATTCGAATTCGAGCGCTCAACAGGGTATATACAACCTATATTCTCAGTAAATTTCTGCAAATATACTAGCACTTCCTCCAAGTGCATGCTCACATTTCGCGGTTAACGGGCTTGTTGATTTGGTTTTCAAATGAAATAGTTAGTAATTTGAACGAGTATATCAAGATTTTGAAATTTTACACCTTTTCTGCGATCTTTTTTTCCAATTTGATGCCACACCAACCACTCTATTATTGTGCTAAGATAATACCTTTTGCTAAATTGAGCCTTTGTTTCACATTGAGGTTCTGCAGTTCTTTAATCAATCAGCTTTGAAAGGAGATGTTATTATGTAATATCATGCAAAATCTAAGTCAGCATAAAGAAGGGGGTTTCCCCCACATGTACAATTATAAGCTTAGTCAAACGCTTCCCTAACTTGTCAAACATCGTCCCTTTTCTAGCTATATACTACATATATGCATATTCCTTGATATTATAAAGCCTATTGCTTTAGTTTTGTTTGATACTAGACAAATCCAAATACTTGGGACAAAACAAATGCTTTCCTTTAGAGCAGTGGAATTTTACCGAAAATAAATCCGATATCACAATTCCCAGTCGAAACATCTTCTTTTGACGCTCTTTTTCCTTTTTGATATACAGATCACTAAATTGGCCTCGAATCGAATTGATAGTTTATAAATAGATTCTGCACCATGGCACTGGACAATGCATATACATACAATACATAAAAGAGTAACGGATAAATATAAAAGAGACCAGTATTTATCCACGCCCTACTTTTGTCATACCTTTGTCATTCACACAAAATGGGATTCCTGAGAGTACATAGAAGCAATGCGATTCTAAAACCCATATTGGAGGTGGTGTGATCAAAAGCTCAGTAGGTGATAAAAGAGAGATTCATTCTTTGGATGACATGTGTCTTAAAGAAAACCCCTGTTCCTTGCGACAAGTTCTTTCGTTTGTTCTTTTGTTTGCTTGTTTGTTTGCTTTCTTCCAAAGCCCAGTTCTAACTTGTTGAACATTCCAACGGTATTGTTTTAGTTTCTACCTTCGCAAAATAAAGCCTTTGGTAAGCGTTGTCTATTGTTCTTCTGTTATTACAGGTTTTATTATAATTCAAGAAGCGATAAGATCATTAGTAGGTTCTATATAACCCTCGCGACGTGGCAGAATAAACGAGAAGACTTCTCTTCGTTATTGTCAAGTATTGAAAATTTTTACCACAACACACAAATTATTTGTACATATCGTGTCTAACTCGTTTAATTTGTATTCATTTACAAAATTTGATGTTGACGAGTAGAGGCGATAAATATTATAAAACAAACAAGGATATCCACAAAATGCCAACTCTGTTCTCAGTTTAAAGGAAGTATTTATGCTTAACATTTTCTCCAATTGATCTGTTTAACCGAAGATGTTCTTATTCTTGTGAACAGTTTGCAAGGTAAAGGGGTATTCTGAGGCTTCTTTTGTAGAGGTAGAAGAAACCTACGACAACTAGTCTTGAATTTGCCAATGAGCCATCCTAAACTTAAGATCCACATTCACGGCTGTGAACTACTTTAAATAGAAATCGTCTCATCTCTAAACTCAAGAAGGGTTGGTTACATCAGACAAGTTATAATCCTAACATACGTAATTAAGAACCTATTCGCCGCGATTGCACATTTCAACCAATTTTCCACCGCGATAAATCCATGCTCAACTGAATATTACCATTGTAAATTTTTGCTCTTTGTTATACTTTCTATGTAAACTACCCTAATTTTTCAAAGACAAATCCAAGATAGAACCCAACCGCTTCCTTCTCTTCCCCTTCTGCACCATACTTCCCATCTGATCTTCGCATCCCTTCAATCAAATTTTTGTTCAATTTAGAAAAGTATTTAGGGATCTCCAGATTAAAAATGTCAATAAAATTCTTCTTGTATTTTAAAGTAAGTCCATATTCTTCACACAAAGCTCTCAACGTTTCAAAAGGAACAACGTACTCCGGAACATCGTCAACGGCATCTTTCAACCAATAGGAGTATCGGTTCCCAAATGGAGGTCTGAATACACCATCTGCTGGTGGTTCGTTGTCAAATGTGACGGAATATAAACTGTTTCCAAACTTGACTTTCCCTGTGTCAGTCTTATGATATTGATTTTGGACAATCTTAGCCTTAATTATATCGGAAGATGGAATGGTTCCAATGAAGCTTCCTCCTGGTCTGAGAGATCTTGTGACATTGGTCAACAATGTACGCACCTTATCTTCAGATTCAAATGCATAATGAAGAGAAAACTGGATAGATACAGCGTCAACGGGAAAAGCTCTATTGATGATACCAGGGAAGTTGGGTTCTAAAATGTCCGGCACAAACGAAGAAAAGCAATCACCGGTTGCAAAGCAAGCTTCAAAGTTATAACGATTGGAATCTTGACCTCTTGTGTTTTTAAATCTTGCCTTTTGCTTCGAATATCTTTGATATGCTTCTCTGACTGATAAATCGGATATGTCAATTCCAACATATTGGTCGATCCCCACAAACTCACACTTGTTTAAATCACCACCTTTCCCACAACACAAGTCTAGAAAAGAAAACAATTCTGATTCTTCTGGATTATGTTTCACATAATTCCCTAACAAGATATACTTGATGGCATTGTTGAAGTTTCTCAATTTATAAATAGGGGAATTCACTCTTGAACCTTGATATTTGGACTGTTGAGTTCTTTGATTGTAATGTGCTCGAACTATACTATTGATATCTTTCTTCTCTTTGTTGACAATTCGACTTTGAAATGTACGATAACTAGGGTTATCTTGACGATAATTGACCGATGGATTCGCGACATCAAGGTGAATATAAGGATTGGCTTGAGAATCATCATCTTCTTCCTCTTCATCTTGTTCCCGCATATAAGAATAATGTTCTCTTTCTTTTGTAGTGTTAAGTCTATGCTCCAAGTCATCTCGACTACGTTTTATTCGCAATGCTCTGGGGTCTTGGCTCATATATTTGGCATATTTCGAATCTATTGATGCTTGTTCTTCAACTGAGTGTGAAGGCATTGTCGAACTTCTACTACCATATTTGTCATACTTGTGATCTGCATTTTGTTTTGATTTTAACCAAGCTGGAGCCTTTTCATTTTCATTGTTGTAAGCTGATGAAATTTGCACCTTATCCTTTGAGTTTCTTCTTCGAGAAAATTCAGCGGAAAGGCTATCTTCCACCTTTACTTTCTTAGACACTGGCTCATAGTCGCCTTCATTTTGTACGGATGACATTGATATTGAAGTGAATTCTTAGTTTGTCTTTCTAATATCGTCAACTATGTGAGTGCGTGAGTGAGTGAGTGAGTGAGAGAGATGAATCTTGCTCAGGTCATGGAATTTTTTTTCCCTCCTTTGCCCAAACTAATTTCTTGTTTTGGTGAATGATTGACAAGATGTTAATAATTCATCATAAGTCTAAATAAATGTAATAATAAAACAACTCTCTAAATAAATTACAACTATTCTAATGAATTCTCTATTTTGAACCCTATATAAAAGAAGAAGGTATTGGGTATTTCATCTAAAGCAAAGATCTCCCATACAATTGTTCACTAAAAACCGAAACAATTGGTTCATTAAATTCTTTCTTGTTTGGCACCAAATGAGCTCCTTCATGGGCAAATATGCTTACTTTATCCTTAGGATAAAGTGATGCCGCATATTTACTTCGCACGGGGGTAACAATGCTATCGTTTTCTCCATATACTACAATAATCTTTGTGCCTAATGAATTAGGTGGTGCTGTATATTCCAATGCATCCTTAGATATTTCAACCGCTCTAGAGAATTCATCCAAGTTTTGAATACTATAATTAATCTCTCTGTTATCTCCATTAGTATTCTGTCTAGGCTCTGTCAAACAAAAGCAAGAAATGAACATTGCAACCTTGAATTCTGGATGTGACGGTAATAATCTCGCTATAGAGTTTGTAATCATTAACGCCATAGCGGCGCCTTGTGAAAAGCCTATTATTCCATCATAGGGTCCATTTTCTTTAATATGGCGCACAATATAGTCTATCGAGTCTTGCAATCCTACATTGTTTCCCGGACCTTGATGGTCCCACCAGCAACAGTTGTTACCCTTCTCTACAACAGATTTCCATACTTGTTCGGCTTCTTCTTCAGTTGGGCCGAACGGAAATGAAACTTCCTCCTTGGATCTGATAGGATGATAAGGATTGATAAAATCAAGCTCAAGATTTAATTTCTTTGTTAAAATCTTTCTAAGACCAGATGACTTCGCAGCAAGAGTACTACCGTTCTGTAGGAATCCTGGTAGACAAAGTATTTTCTTAGCTGCTGTCATTCTTTGTTGATGTCCAATACAAGTTATCGATTGCTCGACATTTTCGTAAGAACATTTTTTTGGTGTGATGAAAATTTATTTTGATACTAATGGTATTTACGCTTGATTGATTGATTAACTACTTGAACACAATAGATTCCCATTGAAGCTATGTCTGATATTGAAAGTTTCCTAGCTGAAATTAAAGTTCAAATTGAACAAGAGTATGTTGGATAGTATAATAATTGCATCATTTCATCTACTGACTTTTGTGCTCTAGTCTCATCCAAAAGGAACAAGTTCGAGAACTAGAACATCAGTTTGACCTAAAATTGACCCCCTTCAGAAAGTTGCTAAATGATATTTTATCAACGAAGCCAACTGACGTGTTATCATATTTAGAGGATGAATCATTACATGGAACCGATGTTGTTATTCCCAATTCTGATTCAATACTGAAAATTTTTACTCACTTCAAACTGATGCTTGAAAGAATAAAATGTAAGGAAGCACAGCGTGAACGTCTTGCCAACAAGGTTCTTGAAGAATGCATGTATATATGTATTACAATTCGCTATCTTAAAACAATTGGCAGATATTTCCAACAACATGAAAGTGGTATACTTCAGATCCCCTTGGTTTCTAGTGAAAATTGCGGTCTCGGACTCATTGTAACTCCCAAGGAAGTCTCACAAACTTTATCATTAGACATAGTAGATTATCAATCATATTTACTAGTACTTTTGAGATTGGTGGATGTTATTGTGGACTACACAACTATTGCTATAATTCAAGTGTCTGTGGGTGCCGATGAATCGGATTTAAAAATCGATTATACTGTTGCAGTAATTAACCTGCAAATCGTTTCCAAATTACAAAATGGTTTCCAACTACTAGATTTAAAGAATGATATTTTGCGTAAAAGATATGATGGACTAAAATATAATTCACAAAGATTGAACAAGATTGTGTATGATTTAACGCTAAGAAATTTAATTTCTATAAAGGGTGAAGTTCTCTAAATAAGATTTATTGAATATCCTTTCCATCATCGATAATTTCATAAATTCTATGTTGTGTATCATTTATTTTCATCTTCTTTGTTGGGGGGTCTTCAAGCAGGTTTGTATCTACCTTACGATTCTCTTCTAAAGAATCTGATTTATTAAGCAGATGCATCTCAACCGTGTCAGTATTGCTTCCTGTATTGTCCCAAACTGTCTCTACAGCACGTTCCAGATTCAGGCCAATTCGAACTTGGGTTCCATTTGCATCATTGTTTCCAAACCCTTCTTCCTGTTTGTGCAGGTTCTCTTCTTCAATATTGAGGATATCTTCAGCCTCTTGGGGGATTGAATGTTTAATAAAATCATTGTAAATATTAGGCTCTTCTTTCAATATCTTCTCTATCACTTCTTTGAATTGCTTAAGAATATCATTAGTTAATGGAAATATATCTCTTTTTGCAATTTTCTTCTTTGCTCCCGGCGATTCCGTTACTGGAGTATGCGATCCATCCAAATTCTTAAAGAAGTGCATGTATATTTTGAAGTAGATGCCAACAATCGTATCATCAATTAATGAAGTTGGACCAAATCCATTATTAAACTTCTTCATATCATTAATAGAATAAAGAAAGCATAAGTGTGGATATAGTTCCATCGGCACTCCCTTTAGCTCCATCAAATCCATGAATGATTTCACATTGATCGCAAATGATTGGTAGGACAAGTTGTTTATAATTGTCTCGGTAAATATATCTCCTATGCGGAGCAGTTGCCTCATAAGGATGCAAATTGTAGAACACAATCCTTCCCAGGCAGTGTATAAATTGATCATAATTGAATTCGACCTGCGAAGTTTTGGTAGCATTGCAATAAGACTAATAAGATCCTTCTTAGTCTTTAGCAACTCGTCGTAAAATTGTATGTACTGGAATGTGTAATAAAAGTGCTTACCAGGTCTTTCCTGTTCAGGTTTCCAAATCAGAAGTAATGCCTTGTTGGTGGCTCTTAACGAGACGAAAGATGACATTTCCTCAATTGCTCCATCTACATCTTGAAATTCCTCAAATAAAATCCTCGCTAGCCTATATTTTGCTTTGTGTTGCCAATTCTTTTTGTCAAATACATCAAGCTTTCGCAAGGCCTGACAAGCCAACTTGTAGTATTCTTTCTTGGAAATTTCAGCCTCTTCAGCTCCTAAATTCACAACTGGGTCATTGTTCAAGTACCTCACAGCTGACTTGGTTGGAAGGTAATCCTGTTTAACATACTTTGTGACCAAGGACACAAGTGCGTAATGGGGCTCGACTATGTTATCGGACACTTTTGATAATTTGAATGACATCTTACAAGCTCTTCGCATGGTATCCAAGACCAATGCAGTTGGTTTGTTCAACTTTCGTTGTACTTTGGATAAATAATAATAGTCAGACCAATCTTTGTTGTTCGCATTTATCGCAAGGTGTAGTGACTGTTGAATCAACTTGAGGCAGAGCAGCTTGGAAATGAAGGAAGAGCTAGATATATGAATCGACGACGCCCCGGATGCCTTTCGAATAAACTTCACATGTGGAAGCACCTTAAATGCATGCATGTCCATAGGTTCCATGCAAGCACTAAACATCTCTTTAGCAAACAAAGACATTAAACTTCCCACCATAGGTTTAATTCGTTCAGTATTCTGGTCATTAATGCTTCCATTAATAGCCATCAAGTAACAAACTAAAGATTTCCGTTGTATATTCGCTGTTGCAATCTTTCGTTCACCTACCGTCAATTTATCAGAAGTCCATATTAAATCGTCTTCAACCAAGTATCCATATGCTTGAGCCAATAAAAACCAGCTTTCCACACGATTATTTCCTGAAACTAAGTCACTCGTTAGTAGCAAAATAACGTTCTCCAATTCCACGGCTCTACTCTGCATGTTTTTTTTCCTTAACTTATAGGAAGTAAAAGTAAGTAAACCCTGTAGGTAATATAAACCACCAGATATGAATGGAAAGTTCTCAATCTCAGACAAGTTTAATTCGACCAACCCATGGAACGCATCACGAGCAAATCTTGGATTAATCAATGTGGATTCTAGAAAATACTCAAGAGATGCATTATTACGACTTAAAGCTTCACTTGATTCAAAGTCCACATCACCGATTACATTGTATATCTCGTCGATGAGAGATTTCACCTCATGTTTGGGAGTAGTTATCATCGGATTGTTTTTGAAACAGAATGGCAAGATAAATTTTGATAGCTCCTTACAATCGTTTTCATCCAATTCATCTTTTCTTTCTGAAAAATGGTCTACCGGGTTAAAACCGTTGATGTTTATATTGTAGTGATATCTGCATAAAATTATTTGGGATATATCTTCATCGCTATTCGGGAGTTTGCCCAAATATTCCTGTGAAATGGCCAAAAATATTCCTTTCGATGCACTGCATATTCCGCTTATCCCCAATTGTTGGTGAAATAGCCTTATGATCTTCTGGAATATTTCCTGACTTTCACCGTCAAATGATTCCCTAAATAAAACCAACATCAAAACGATTGTTTTTATAAAAGTATCCTTTAGTTTCTCGTATGATGACACCGACCTATGCCTGATGGAGGTACGCAACGAAGTTAAAAATGTAGCTTGTTCATGTGCTTCGAATAAAATACACAATTCAAAAAACAGAAACAAAACCAGAAAATCTAATTCAAGCTGGGAAAACTCCACTCCTAGCTCCCATCCATTTCTTTCAATCTTTGTAAGAATAAGACACACATTATCACCATAGAAGCCAATTATCCTTAATAATGTATTAAATCGTAATTCTTTTCCCAATTCTTTGTAGGTGTCTCCCGACAAGTATTCATACAAAAAGTGCAAACAATTATGAAGTCCAACGAGTAATTCCTTCCACTTTTCACTCAGATTATAGAACAGAAGGAGTATTCCCCATAAACTGAGTCTCATTTCCACCGCTGATACATTTAAAAATTCCTTAATCGACGCAATAGCATCATCACTATTTCTATTATTGTCCATCAAAATATCTTCCAAAAGGTCAATAGCTTCCGTGTTTCCATCAAGTGGTTCTGAATACAAAATTCTCCAGAAAATGGAAAGGACTGACACCATAGTCAATTGGTTTTGAATACTATCCGCTGTCAATTCCATGAAGTTCTCGTAATTCGGATAACATACTTTAACATTGAATTGTGATTCTGTAACGAAGTCTAGTAAATCTTTAAGTTTCCTCCGAATCGCTTGGTCTTCATTCCATGACACTGTTTCAACTTTTTCCTTTATTATCTCAGCCCACTTAAATCTACACTTCAAGCCAAACTGAATTTCATCGTCAATTCTTAAATCGTAAAAATGGTCGTAAATCCTATTTGACCAACGATTTATCTTATCATTAAGCTTTAGAAGATCCTGACTCGTGCTATTAATGATAGCTTTGTTAAACTTCAGTTTTGACTTTATTAAATCTTTAATATGGAGCTCTAGGCTAATTGAGCTATCGACCAATACCTCAAATATTGAAACAGCTAATTTTAAATCTTCGATGCTAGCATTCCCGACTGATAATATATCAAAAATATAAACTTCGAATTCAATGACCCAGTCCTTGACTTTGCTGTATAATTTGGTGCCCCATTCAAAGTCAATAACCAATGAAGTTTTCTCTGTACCCAAAAGATGACGTAGAATAGAAAGCTTAACTTCATTATAGTTTGGTTTTCGTTGATTCATATCTGCGATAAATCGAACAATTTTCTCAACAGTTTCTGACTCTGCAATTTTCCTATATTTGTTCTTTTCTCTTTGATCATCACTGCTCCCAAAATTACTAAGTAATTGTAGAAGCTTTAAGTTATCATCTGTTTTTACTTTTGATTTGATAGTACCGGTAGGGTTGGAAACAAGTGAAGAGGCATAACTTTTCGAATTCCAATTGTTTAATATTGTAACAAAATCCTTCATGAAACAACCAGCGTCTGCTTCTTCTAGGTATATTGACGAAATATCTGACATCTCAAATCTTGGAAAGACGCATGATAAAGTCTTGGTCAAATCGTCCACAAAGGTATTCAACGTTGCGAAATGTTCCTTGTTTAGAATGATTTCGGCAAGCTCCGCCGCGCTCTCGGACTTTGCCAATCGTTTGGAAGATCTTTGTATCTGCTTCTGATCACTAGTCACTTCATTGTTTATCTTTTTAGCTTCCTCTTTTTCTGATGAAACATTCTCCTCGGACTCTATCATTGTAGGAACAGGAGTATTATCAACAACATCGATTATTTGTTCCATACCTTGAGATATAGTTAGTTCAATGATATCCATTGATTCCTCTGTTAAGATGTAAGGTTCTAGATATTTGAGCCTAGTATAATAAACATCCTCAACCTTCGCAGTGTCTTGGTTATCTTTCACAAATCTATTCATAGACTCAAGGACGTCCAGCCAGTTCAAGTCTCCCCCTTTATTGGAGCATTCGATTGAATGATTTTTCTTTAGCTTGCAATACAGTTGTTGATCGATGAAGTCTTGTTTGATTGGTTCCAAAAATTTAAATGACTTCGCAATTTCTAAGTTCGTGTTGGTTTCTCTGTCTCTCACATGCAACTTGCCTAGTATTTTATTAAACCTATCTCTATGTATGTTACTTATTGGTAACAATCCCGCCAAATCTTCACTTTCGTCAGGCGATGTTAAAGTGTATTCAACTGTAAATCTGGCGAGTCTTGTAACACCAATCGTGCAATATATTTGATACAACGTTTCCAATAACTTTTCGTCACCTTCATTGTACAATAACGCTATGCAAAAGTCATCTAGCATGGTGTAAAATAGATCCTTTGTTTTAATTTTGCTTTCCTCATCGTGTAATAGTGGAGCAGTAAGATTTCCATTCGATTCATCACTATTGTACCGCAATATGTCTAGATATAAAAAGCCCCGATTCCTGAATATCAAATACCGAAGTGATTTAACATTTGGGGATAGTAACGTCAACTCCTCAATCGTCGAATTTTGCGATCCGTTTTGAATTCCTCGTAGGAAGTTTTCTTCCTCGAAGTAATGATTTGCTATGACATCAAGAGAGAATAATTCTTCATATACTCGATAAGATTTAACAAGATCTTTCTTCTTTTGCAATTCAAGTGCTTGTTGGAATAGCTTGAATCCTTGTTCAACTTGGATCTCTCGTGTATGTTGCTCCTCTAAATCCTTCTTGGAAACTGATGGATCCTCTATGAAATTTAATGGTACAAAGGAAGACTGAATTAAATTATAAGTTAGTATATGTACTAATGATAGGAACTCGATCTCGGCTATTAATAGATTACATACCATCCCCAATCAATAATAATTGAACAATATTATGTTGATGGTTTTACTAGCTCTAATGAGTTTTCTTGGGTTAATTAATTAGATGTTTTGGCAACCAAGAGTCAAAGGAAAAAAAGATCAAAACTTCACATTATTTAACCACAATTATTACGGTACACGCTATTAACTACGTAAATCTATAACGAATGATGTGTGAATTATATTAAAATGAATAAATAAATAATTAATAAATTACAAGATCTAGTTTATATTTACATGGATGTTGTTGCAATCTTACTCTCGCTATCTGATTTCTCTTGGATGGAAATGGCTTGATATTCCGATGCATGTTCTTCAGATTCTGTAGATGTCGAATCATCCTTACGTTTCTCTTTTCTTCCAAATCTAATCCACCAAATGAAGTGACTGGCAAATATTCCTAGTTCAAGGAAAAGAACGATCGCATATAATACCATACTCATTATATCCAAAGTACCAAACACGACACTCAAAATTGAAAAGAACGCTCCAGCGGAATCAATAAGTAAAAATCCAAAATTAATCCCAACTACTCTTCCTTTCCTTTTAGCCAACTCAAAGTACGGAGGTATTAAACCAATAGCCAATAAAACTGATGCAATGATACCAATGATCAACATTGGCCATTCTATACCTCTCCGATAAAGAGGCCTTAACCACAATATGAGACCCACTTCTAATCCTATAGCTATAAGTACAAAAGCACCAACAAAGATAATTAATCTTCGTCTGCTGATTTTATGTGGTGGATAATATAAAGTTTGTATCCATGTAAGTAAGCAAAAGAACGTAAATAACTGAGGTTGCACCTGTAATGGAATGGATCCATCTGTTGCGAAAAAGTATATTGAAAATGGAACACCACTAGCAGTCCATAAGAATAACATAAGTGGCGGCACACCTTCACAGTCTTTAACTCTATAATTTCTTATGATCTGGGGAACAAGTTGGATGCACCAACAAATTGTACCAATCGTACCTAGTACATTTTCAGCCACTGAATTCCTAAGCATATTGAAAAGCTCACGAGGTATGGTTTCCGTTGATAATCTGTGTTATCAAAGAAAAGAATAAACGAACAAGCAGTGTTTAAATTGCACTAAATTTTGCAGGTAATCATTAGTCATGAGTTTTGATAATGGTAATAAAAGTTTTCTTGAATTCTTTTTTTCTTGTATCGTGACACAAAACACATTAAGGAAAAAAATTCCGTTTTTATGGTTGTTCTCATTAATCGGAGTCACTATATTCAAATTCAATACTAGAATTGTTATCATCTGAATATTCTTGCAGAATATCAGATGGCTCTTGATTACCTTTAATATCGATTCCATTTTCCATATCGTTATTGTTTGGCGAAAGCCCAATCTCAACGTTCTCTGTAGGAGAATATTTCCGTTCTGTTTGTGCCACAGCGGAATAACCTTTCCGATTTGGAAACTGTTGGTAATTGTCTACTTCCGGATCTGGTTCATTTTCAGATATGATGAAACCTCCCTCATCACACAGTGTAGAGTCGTCGGAATCATGAACTAAGCTATGTATCTCTATACTTGGATCATTTTGTTTACCAATAATCGGATCTTCTTGATATTCATTGCCCCTAAGGTTATCAGAACCACTCTTGTGATCCAAATTTTCCTCATCTTTGATCATTCCATGTTCTTTGTTTAATCTTTCCTGCACACGAAGTTTGGTTAAAAAATATTTCCAATTATTAAGCGCGCTTAATTCCATAGATTGGCGTTTCTCATGTAATTCTTGTTCAATAAGGTTTTCAAGTGTAAGTTCCAAAGCTTCTTGATACTCGGATGCAATTAGAATTCCTCCTTCCCTTGCACTTGCATTGGTCCTCCTTCGTTTCAGCTTTGCTCCGAAATCAAATGCAACAACTGCTTTAGCATAATCAATCTCCAAGATTCTGGCAGCCTGTTGAAGTAGCTTCATTGGACAATTTTGTTTTATTTCAATTAGGACAGAATTTTCTGGGATCATGGTTGGAACATACACATCAATATTTCCAAACTCATTTTTCGGTACAATTCCGTTTTCGACTGGTTTCGGAATAAATAATTTGGTTTGGAATTCGGCATATAATCTAATAGTATCTGATGGATCTGGTGCTTCTTTTATTTTCAAAGGTTGGGCACCTATTTTCAAGACACGGCCTTTTAGATACCAGGCTTTTGCCGATCGAACATGGTGAACACAAGTCCGTTTATAGACTGGTATGACTCGTGATGACGAAGATCTTGCGCGAAAAGTTCCGCACTTGCTTGTCTCGTCCTTTGGATATATTACCTCATTCTGACGTATGAGTGATTCTAAAGCGTAAATTGGATGATTCTTAAATGCTTGTATATTATTTGGCATTCCCTCCGCCAAATCACGATCATAGAACTCTTTCATTTCATGTATATCTGTTGCACATCGTGACTTCTTCTTGCTAGCAGCTCGGATGACAATTTCATACCAATGTGAATCCTCGCTTGATCTGGATGCGATTCGCTTTCTCACTGTACTAGCATTGTATGACAAGCTATACCTTCGAGTGACATCCCGGATTCTACCATAATTATCGTACGCTAGTATGTATGTTAATTGGTTTCTCGTATCTGACGGTGGTGGTTCAAATCGGGATTTCCTTCTCTTTGGACAAATTTCTATAATTTTCATCACAATCGGATCTATGCTAATCCACCTCCTTGAAAATTCGTCCCAAACTTCAACCCAAAATATTGGAAATGGGGAATCAATAAATATATTTTTTGTAGGTTTTCGTTGCTTTGATTGGGACATGAATTTATCACGACTAGTGGGGACTGTCTTTCCCGGTAAAACTCTATCTTCGTGTTCCATTGATTCCTGCTTAACAGACACGGATAAGTCTGAATAGTCTGGTGGTTGTAAAGAAAATATAAGCCTAGCATTCAAACCGAGCCCTCTTAGAAGAGTTACAAATCCTTGGGCACCCATATCTCGATTACCTCGAAAATTGCTGATCAATTTATGGAATTGCGATTCGTTCACCTTCTCGACCCTGTTTTGTAGTATGGAAAGTTCGCCCCAATTCTTTCTTACTAGTCCTTGTGATGTAATCCTGAAGTTCAGATTGTATTTGCTCATGAGCTTTTGTAAACCATCTAATAATTTGCGTGAACGAACCGATTTAAGATCTTTATCGCTGCCTCCTCCTTGGAGAAGCCTTTTAATTGATTCATCTACGCACACCTTTTCGAGTGTCTTGTAAACCGACTTATCCTTACACCAAGTATTTCGCACTGTGCCATGAACAGTCATTAAAACGATGTAGAGACGATGAATCTGGAGTCTTCTTGCGCGTTCTTCTGCACTTACTATAATTCGCTTCTTTTTCTGCGTAGGTTCTGGGCCTTTATGTATTTGAATGGTAAAACCGTCATTGCTATTTGTGACGGATGGTCTGGCCAAGTCTTCCAAAGACGCGATAGTGTTAAGATCCACGTCTTCAAATTCATCCGAGTCGTCTGAATCTTCTTGGAAAGCTTTATCCATATTGTTTCCTATATCCACATCCTCAAACTCTTCGGAGTTATCTGAGTTTGAATTGCTGGAAATGTTGATAACATCATTGATTCTAGGAGTACTGTTTGAGATCTCGAAAATGTCTGTTCCATTTTCGTTTCTGTTTGCTTGCGTTGTTTTTCTCTTCTTTCTAGGCTGACCAATGTCATTTGACTCTTTTCTGGCCTTTTTCAATAAT
Organism: Hemisphaericaspora xylofermentans; assembly: GCA_002105455.1. Classification (NCBI taxonomy): domain Eukaryota; kingdom Fungi; phylum Ascomycota; class Pichiomycetes; order Serinales; family Debaryomycetaceae; genus Hemisphaericaspora; species Hemisphaericaspora xylofermentans. Next base: position 186,707 of record NDXA01000006.1, on the reverse strand, counting down.
TGCTTATATCGACTATCACTCATTGCATAGAAGATTTAACATTCTTCTCATAAATGTTTATTTACAGCATTCACAGTTCTACATTTTATGAGGCGCAAAAAATAGCAAGATGGAATTTTATTTTGGTTCTTAATGATGAGAAATTATATGAAAAGACCCCAAAAACTTTATAATTCCTGTAGATATTGTAGTAAAGCCCAAGATAAACCATATTATATTTGACTCGGATTATATTTCACTGAAGAGAGGTTGATCCTGTTGCATAGATCATTCAGTTATCGTTGCTTTCAATTGAATGAAAATCTCAACTAAGTAAAACAGCGGGTAGAAAAAGAATGAAAAATCTTTAATTAAATTTCCTTCACTTAACTTTAAAGAACCCAGCAAAGATAGATCCACCAACCTTTAGAATTAGGAAACCTATAGATACGGGGTACCTGATATGATAAATATATAATGTACTTTCATGTTATACGACGAACGCCTTTACAACTGCCAAATCCCCTGTTATACATATGGAAGTATTTTTCTACCAAATCTACATCAGTTAAATCATTGTTCAGTCATCGATGTTTCGAAAGGATACCTACTCAACAAATAAATGAACTCAAAAAACATGATCGTTCCAAAGTCAGAATTCAACCTCGGCTTATGAACTTGGGGTTATGTTCTCGAATACGAAAGGAAGGTACATTTCCGTTGGATTTCAATACATCAATACCGACAAGAGCTGGCATGACAAAAGTAAAGTTAGAAAGGGAATTATTTGAACTGCTAGTGTTTCAACTCTGCATTGCTTTGGAAAATTTCAATAATTTGGAAAGTGATTTTGAATTATATGAACATAAAATGTACTTTGAACTGTTGCTAATGGCATTGACAAATTCTTCGTCAGTTCAAACGATTCAGGAAGATATAGAGTCTAGACTAGGTTTAAGTCTTCTAGAGGAGTCCAAAATATTCTTGGGCAGTTTTATGGGTAAAGCGAATTCTGTTCCAAGGGCCATTGAATTGGGATTGCTTTCTTTTTATGTCATTTGTTCCAAAATGGAAAAGGTATATACTGTGAGGAATGATCTAATACCGTGGTTGAAATCGATTACTGCAGCTTCAATTATGGAAAGTCATTCTATTATCTGCCACTTGAATGACCCCCCACCGTTTGTTTTATTTGACATAATGTTACGGAATCCATCATTCAAGGAAGAACTCTTTCTCCAAAGTGACATCTGGAAATACAATTTGAAGCCCCTTGCTTTGTGCTGCTTACAAAATCGTTCTATGTTAAAAAAATGTTTAGATAACTTGATCTATTACAGTCTAGAGCTCGAACCTAGAATTTTACGTGAAATAATACAAACATCATTTCAATTCTTCCGATCCAAACGGACCGGAGTGAATATCGAGCTTGATTGTGAGTTTGTCAACAATCTTACTTGGAATATTGCTCGTTATGCATCAAGATATACTGGTATAGATCGAAGCGAAGTCGCTTCTGCGCAAGAGCTATTGGTTAAATATCTCCTGAGTGAAAGTTTGAGTGCTTATCAGAATTTGGATTTCAAAGCATACATGGGTATAATTGTAATGATTGCTGAAATATCACCAGAGAAAGCAAACAAATTAATGGAGGTTGTGGAGAGAAGGTTTGTTGAGAGAGAAGATAATTCGATGAAAGACATGGTAGCATATCACATAGGCAAAATATGTCTTTCCACTTCTCCGGAAGATCTAGTAGAAGAATTCAATTTGGCTTTTAAGAGATATGCCAAATCATCTAGTTTATGGTTGTTCTTTATAAGGAGGCTAGATACGTTTGGGCTCCTTGACCAGACCCGAGCTGTTAGAATACTAAGCCGAATAACCGATTCGGAAGCAATTCTCCTGAAAGATATTGTGAACGTATTACTTCGTCCCGTTGATAGTGTACAGATCTTGGAGGAAATGATTCATATATCTTCTCGCAAGAAAGAAAAGCCGTTAAACCTCGTCAACGCTTTTTTACCGAAATACATCAAATTGCTTTGTACGCATGATGAAGAAGAAAATCCTGTCAAATTGTTGCCGTTTTGGGATAAGTGTCCAGCAAGTAATGAAAATATTGGGCTTCATAATCTAGAAGAATATACATCTCGTTTGATAGAACTGAACTATCCGATGCACTCAATATCACGAGTTTCAATGAAGCTTGAATTAGAATGCATGATAAACCCAGGAAATGTATATCAACTGTACAAGCGAGAATTGTTGGATAAGAAATTGTCCCCAGATAATCGATCCTTGAAGATGATTATTTTAGCAGCTATGAGAGACAGTGATGTATCATGGGATAATTTCTCTCCTCCACAAGTTGCAATTAATCAATTTCACAGTCACGTAAAGCATAGTATGCATAATACAGATTTGGGTTTGACTCCAACTAATTCATTATGGAGAGTGTATATAAGGTTATTGATGCAAAATGGCTACATTTCAGAGTTATCAAAGATCTTGAAATGGTGGCAGGATATCAAGTTTACCCCAGAAAAAGACACTTTAATGGCTCTCTTAGTGGCTCTTCCAAAAGAGTTTGCTGAGCGTCACATTCAGCATCAGGACAAACTTAGACAAGAAAGTCTGTCCTATGAACAAATGAACTGGGAATGGCCAACGAAACAACAATTAATAGACTATAGAAGACGATTGAATATGTGAAATCCATACCCCCCACATTTCCAACCTTCATTAATATTTATTTGTGTATATAATATAAAAATTACTATTAGCCGGTAACAAGGATTACAGTGTAGCATGTGTGCGTGTGTGTCTCTTGATTTTGTAGCTATTATTTGCTTTTTCCGTTGTTTGGTTTTGTTTTCTCACAAAAAAAAGTTGACAGCCAATCAAAACTTACAGGAGCCCGGACAAAATCAATACCCCCGAGTTCAACCGAAATTTTTCAGGATTTTGTATAAGAAGAAAGATTTATAAACTATCAATCTTTCCACTTTGACCCCAGAATTGCAATTTTTTTCATTCAATTCACCTTCTTTGTAACACAGAGGATACACGAAAGTAACATGTTGAGATTAACTACTAAAAACACCGTCAAAGCTTCTTCCAGAAGATTCACCACTTCCGCAGTTGCTTTACAAAACACCAGAGTTGAATCTGATGCTTTTGGTGAACTTGAAGTTGATGCTTCCAAATATTATGGTGCTCAAACTGCTAGATCCAAGATGAACTTCAAGATCGGAGGCGAGGCTGCTCGTATGCCAACTCCAGTTGTCAGAGCTTTTGGTATCTTAAAGAAGTCTACTGCCATTGTCAATGAATCATTAGGAGCTTTGGATCCAAAATTATCTCAAGCTATTCAACAAGCTGCTACTGAAGTTGCTGAAGGTAAATTGGATGACCACTTCCCATTAGTTGTCTTCCAAACTGGTTCCGGTACTCAATCTAACATGAATGCGAATGAAGTTATCTCCAACAGAGCCATTGAAATTTTGGGTGGAGAATTAGGTTCCAAGAAGCCAGTTCATCCAAACGATCACTGTAACATGTCTCAATCGTCTAACGATACCTTCCCAACTGTTATGCACATTGCTGCTGTGACTGAAATTAACAACTCCTTATTACCAGAATTAACCAAGTTACGTGATTCTTTACAAGTCAAAGCTGAAGAATTCAAAGATATTATCAAAATTGGTAGAACTCACTTGCAAGATGCCACTCCATTAACTTTAGGTCAAGAATTTTCCGGTTATGTCCAACAATTGACCAATGGTATTGAAAGAGTCGAAAAGACCTTACCAAACTTATTATACTTAGCTCAAGGTGGTACTGCTGTTGGTACTGGTTTGAACACCAGAAAGGGTTACGATGTCAAAGTTGCCGAACAAGTTTCCAAGTTAACTGGTTTCCCATTCAAGACTGCTCCAAACAAGTTTGAAGCTTTAGCTGCTCATGATGCTATTGTTGAAGCTTCCGGAGCTTTAAATACCGTTGCTGTTTCCTTATATAAGATTGCCAATGATATTAGATACTTGGGTTCTGGTCCAAGATGTGGTTATGGTGAATTAGCTTTACCAGAAAATGAACCAGGTTCTTCAATTATGCCAGGTAAGGTTAACCCAACTCAAAATGAAGCCTTAACTATGGTCGCCTGTCAAGTATTTGGTAACAATGCTGCTATTACTTTCGCTGGTGCTTCTGGTCAATTCGAATTGAACGTTTTCAAGCCAGTAATGATTTCCAACTTGTTATCTTCTATCAGATTAATTGCTGATGGTGCTTCGTCTTTTAGAACTAACTGTGTTGACGGAATCCAAGCTAACAAAGACAAGATCGAAAAGACCTTACATGAATCCTTAATGTTGGTTACTGCATTAAACCCAAAGATTGGTTATGATGCTGCTTCCAAGACCGCTAAGAATGCACACAAGAAGGGTTTAACTTTGAAGCAATCCGCTCTTGAATTGGGTGTCTTAAGCGAAGCCGAATTCGATGAATGGGTTAGACCAGAAAAGATGATTGGTCCAAAGGATTAGAGAATCTGTTGTTTTCTAGATAAATATGGCATGTACAGTATATTTATTTATTTACTTATTTATTAGTCTATAGTATATGAATCTAAATGATCATTTGTGTATATTGCAAGTATATGTATGTACAATTCCATTGAGTCATATACCTCTGGACATTACGTACATCACCTCTTCAAATTATCACTTTTAATATTTCGCAGCCTTGATTTTGACAAACCATCAGAAAGAATGGAAGAAAAAAATGTGTGAGAAAAGGTCACCTACACATATCATTCAGAAGCTTTCTTCATGTTGATCTAATAAACACTACCAGACAAATACGATAAAACGCATTGTATTCATCATGGGGTTGTCTACTATATTGCTGCAAATTAATAAAAAGGGTAAGATTCAGCCTAAAACACTACCTACTACGCAAGATGATGCGAATGGCAATCGATTTCCAGCCGAGAGATTGGCTTCTATTAGATCAGAGCGGCCCATCGATCCGGTCGTCGCCAGATTAAAGGAAAAGCGACGATTAGAGAAAAAGAAGGCGGAACAGGAAGCAAGGGTGAAGAAAGGTTTGCCTCCAAAACAACCTAAACCTTCGAATAGACCGACATCTAGTAGAAAGAAACTGGAATCAACACCACCCACCTCAAGAAAGTCTACGCCATCAGCTGCAAACCCTATTGCTACTGTACCATCTATACTGACAAAGCCAAAAAAGAAAATGAATTTTAATGACTTAATGAAAAAGGCATCTAAGATTGATCAAGACAAGCTTTCAATTAAGTTTCCATCCAAGAACAAATCACCAGAAGTAAGTGGGTTAAAACCACATAATACAAACAAAATTAATACTAGCCCGCCAAAAGGAAGCTCGAAAGCTCCAATGAAAGCTTTGCGGAAGCCTGTTGCTAGAGCCCCATCGCCGACCGAAAAAGTACAAAAGATTAGGGCACCGTTACCTGTGAGAGAACCCTCAGCAAAGATTCAACAGAAGTTAAAGGAAAAGAAGCAACAACAGCAAAAAGTGAGGTCTCGTTCCCATCATGATGATGTGGAGGAGGACGAGGATGAGGATGAGTTATCGGATTTCATAGCCTCTGATGAAGAGGAGGATGTATATGAACAAGCCGATTATGATAGAGATGAAATTTGGGCAATGTTTAATAGGGGGAAAAAACGATCCCATTATGATAGGTATGATTATGATTCAGCAGACGATATGGAAGCAACCGGAGCCGAAATCTTGGAAGAAGAGTATAGATCTAAACGGAATGCAGAGTTGGAAGACCGTAGAGAATTAGAAGAAGAAAAACGATTGGCAACGCTTAAGAAAGCAAGATTATCAAAGAGAAAGTAGTGTATAAACTATATTAATACGTAGGTAAATTTAACCATTCATTCACCCAAACCTCAGAGGGAATTTTTTTTTTTTTGGCACTGTATTTCTTGAAGCCATCGATGAGCTTCCTAGTAGTTGTAGATGGATCCAATATTCAATAAGGCAAACGACATCAATGAAGTCAGCAAGAGCCTTAAGAAATCGTCATTATCGTTGACTAACCGATTACAGTCAATAATATATGACTACTACTATGTTTCCAACCTACATCATGCATTACTTCCCAATTTTCCTCTAGTTCGAAATGAGCGTTGTGGTCTATGGTACATTCCAACCAGAAATCAAGACGATATAGACAACTCGCTCAAAGCAAAAGACAATTTAATCAATATATTTAAGAGTAGTGCGGCATCCTCCGCCGTTTTCAAAAGTACGGACGGTCATACGAATGTTTGGTCTTTTTCTTTAAGAAGAATGAATTTACATTTATTACCATTGCTAGCAGAATTTGGAGGTTTGGCGATTGTTGACTCTACGAGAAGAGGAAAATTGATGCCTGATGCCTTACTGAAAACTATTCCTATTTGGTGTGCCGTTATTAATTGTATACTTTACGATGGTGAAAACGAAACCACCATAACACAAGACTTGATAAAAGATGGTGCAACAGAAAGTGAAATCCATTTCATATTGGATTTATTCAAGGATAATTGGCTTAGAACTCCAACACGTATGGTTTCTGAGAATGAGCACAACTCCATTTCTAAGTTGGTTCCTAGCTTTAAAGGTTCTGTTTATGATGCATTGTTATTTGACAAGGATTCACTCTTGGGAATGTTGAATGGGAAACGGAGACCTTTTGTCCCATCTTGGTATTACCCAGGAAAGGCAGATTCGCTACCTGCCTCGTGTGTCTACAATATAGGTTGCATTTCTGCCTCAAAGAAAGTCGATAGTTCTTATGAAATGTTTAGTATAAGAATGATGGATGATAACTTTTTGACCTGGAACTATGTCCAGGGATCTGGTGATGATCATGAATTATGGGTACCTGTTGATTTGTGTAAAGGTAACTTTGGACCTGATATATTTTGGAAGATGATCTTTGATTGGAATAGTAAAATAATAGATCGAAATACAGGTTATATTTATTCGTGGTTCACGGATGTGGAGTTATTTGATAGGATAAATATCTGGTACAACTCGCTAGAAGAAAAACAGCAACTGACAATATCCCTTAATGATATTACAGGAACAGGAATTCAAATAGGGAAAATTGACTCCCAATTAGTGTTCTCGACTGTTTTGAATCCTTCCTCAAATGCAAAGATTGTAGTTTTAAGTGAAAACTTTCAAATTATAAATATTCCTGATAATTACGTGAAGAATGTGCTTCAATATCCAATTCCAGCGAACAAGAAAGGATCTAATATTCTAAGAGCAAAGCTACCAGAAATCATCCAGGATATACATTACGAATCATCAAATGCTACATGTATAATTCTCTGTGAGACTGGCCGTGATATAAGTATTGGCCTTGCTCTTGTATTGTTGTGTACTTATTTTGATTTAGATTGGAAGAGAATGTCGGTATCGCTGAGAGTTAATAAAACTTTGGTTAAACAACACTTAAGTAAGTTGTCACAAATAACTAGAGCAAACCCAAGTAGAAGTACCCTTCAGAGTGTTAATTCCTATCTATTTCTGCATCAGTAGGTTTTAGTTTGTAAATTTGTATTTTAATAGTTTGCTAAAATTGAATATTTTCAACTTTTAACCTATTTTTTACGAAAAGAATTTTGCAACTACAACACGTCAATATCAAGCGGCTTAACTTAGATTTGAACGTTCTTATACTCACTATACAACCTAATTATATCTCCACATGAGATTATTCCAAATCGGTGCTGTTATAATAAAGCAAGTACTTGTTCTTCAATTCACTTATGTACTCCTTCCAGTTTTGTACCAAGCTAACGAATTCAACATTCTCAGAATAGAAAGTTTCCACAATTTGATTAAATTTCTTAGTCAACTTGACAACGGATTTAATTCGTTCCACGTGACTTTCCGTATCTTGGGCTGACGCTTTCGCAGATAACTTCTTATTCAATTGTGCATTTAAATTAGCAATGATCGTGGTAAGCAAACTTCCATTATGTTTTGTAAGCAACCTTGCAGCACTTTGTTGATGATGGCTAATAAAATGGACCAAGTTAATACAAGCCAATACAATAATATCACTCTGGTCGTCCCGTAATCCCTGTACGATTATATTATGAGCGATAATTTCAAGATCGATATTATATTCTTCTATAGTTGTCTGGTCCAAAGATATCAATGAATATATGAACTCATATGACAACTTTCTAATTTCTAATCCCTCATCTAAAACATATTTGTACGGACCCATAGCAATAATCTTCTTGAACGAATCTTCGGCTTGCAACTGCGGGAAAATCTTGGGAAGAATAAGTTCATTTAGATTTGTTAAAATACATGATGGTTTGTTGTGTAAACCAGTCAAGAAGTTTCCTACCACAATTTGTCTGATATCCACATTTACTATATCAAGCCAACTAGCAGTATATTGAATTAGAGAACTTAATAAAGCATCGTTACCTTGTGAAACTTTTAGATCATTCAATAAAACTTTTTCAATAACAAGAATCAAATAAATAACTTTAGGATCTTTCTGGTCCTCGCATGCCTCCAAAAGTTTATTGGCCCGGGAGGTTGAACTTACAATAACCTTACCAAGTATCTCACCGCATTTTCTCAATTCGGCTATAGAAGAATGATTGAATTCAATAGGATGGTGGAAAATACTTTCCCAAATAATCTCCATTTGTGAGGGATTGACTGATTTAACCAACATTCCCAATGCTGTAAGCAAGCCATTTCTTACAGCTGAGTTTGCAGAAGAAGTATATGCTTCTAATAAAATTGGTATGTTCAAATCAACGTCATTGCGTGCAATCAAACCTAGCATGATGGCTGCTGCTTCGATATTTGTATCATTGGTTAGAGATGGATTGTTAAGTAATCCAACCACCAAATCAACTCCAATGTCTTCAACAGGAACAGCTTCTCCCACATAGCCAAGGAAACGAATGGGGAACGCAAACAAGGGGCTGTTCACATCCTTTTGCAAATAATGAAAAAACTCCTGCTTTCTTTTGATAACTTCTGCTTCATTATTGTTTTCAATGACGCAGACCGCCAAAATTTTCGCGCTTGTTAAAAGATTAATATCCAAATTTCTTTCCAAGTAAGTAAATAAACCACTTTCAAATCTGCAACTAACTCTCAATAAATCAAAAAAAGCTGAATCGCCAACAGTAACTTTGCTGCTATTAACTAATTGAACCATGGCTTGGAGCAATTCCACTCTGTACTGTTCCAGTTCGAATATCTCACTTGAAAGAAGGACGCACAATTCAAAAAGGTGGGCGTAGAGCGAATTACTAGCATTCTTCAATAGCTGGATCAAATTTGGTAATATCAAGCCACCATCCAAGTCCAATGTTTGACACCTTGTCAAGCAACTTTTCATTAATACCAAAGAACCTAAGGAAATGTTTTCATTATTAGAAAGGATCAAAGTGCTGAGTTTTCCAACAATAAAGGCTAAATTCTCTGGGCTAATTTCGAGAGAAGAATTCTTTGCAATAATCTGATTAATCACCTCAATGGTAGTTTTGCAAGTACCCTCCAACGAAATCGAGATTTTAAATGTTTCAAAAATATCGGTTCTGGATACTGATAAATCATTGGCTAAAGTCTCGCCAAGAGCAACTAGACAAAGGCGTATTAATTCGTTTGTGTATATCTTACTATTGTTAACTTTCAAGATTAAACTCTTAATTCCAGCCCCCAATAAGTCATTTGGGATGTTTTTCGCTTCTTTTCGTTTAAACAATATAGTTAAGCATTCAACGCTTTGAGCAATCATATTGAATGATTTATCTTCAAGGTTCTTCAATAACACAATAACAATTTGTTCAAAGACTTGTTGTGGAATAGTTTCAAAAGAGTTCAAAATACTCGAAAAGTATTGCACATATTCAAGAGAACCTGAAATTTCAATGCTTCTTCTATTAAAAGTCGCAAATGATTCTTCGATGAGCTCTTTTCTTCCGAATCTGTTTAAACTTTCAATAAGCTTTAAAATAATTGGAAATTGGTCCTCTCTTAACGTGCTGAAGCGGGCGCTAATTAAAGGAACAATTTCTTGGACGTGAGAATAATTATCAATAATAGTTTTGTTAACTATGGCAATTGCCGCTTTAACAGATTCAGCAACGACTTGATCATTCGAATCATTAAATGGTAAAAGAGGAAGCACTGACTGAGAAACAACGGGAAGAGATTCTGGGAACCATTTGAGTATTGGGTGGATTAACATTGCAGATTTTGCCCTTAACTTCCAAGATCCATCGTTTTCTCCTTCTTCTGCGCCATTTTGTTCATCGTCACTGAAAACAATATCGTCCTCATCATCTTCTTCAAAGTCATCATAGCCATTGGCATTTAATGGATTATACTTTAAAAATGTTTTGATTAAATCAAGAACTTCGTCACCCTTTTCTCGTGGTAAAAAGCCCTGCGAAGTTAAATCTATTAAAGTTCCAAATGCTTCATCCTTGAGCAAGTTTTCCTGCAATATTAGATCAAAATCGAATTCTTCTTCGTCGTCTTCATTTCCTTCGATGGATTTGTTAGTATTGATTGAAGAATATAAAACATTGTAAATCTGCTTCAATTTATCTTCTGATGGGGATATTCCTCTATTCAAGCAAACAGAATATAATTGGAACATTACAAATAACCTGTTATCTGAACATGACTGGGCCTGTGCTCGCATAATTTCATCAAGAACTAACTCCACTGTTTGAGCGTCATTTACCAAGTTAAATACCTTTTCTAATGCCGCAATTGACTTCTTGCTAATAATTCCAGCCTCTGAAAACGAGACATGAACAAGATAAATCGACAAGGAATGAAGCTCACGGGGTGTCAATATATATCCAATTTCAACAATTACATCAATTAATAACTCAATTGAGTCAATTGTAGCTTCGTTTCCATTTCCAATTATGTGTGGAATTAAAAAGTTCATAATCGCACGAGAAATTTGAACATCAAATCTATAATTTGAGGTTGATAACTTATCAGAAACAAAATCAGAAGTGTTTCTGGAGTTTGATTGAACAAATAAGGAACGGAGGGCCATATTAGGAATGGATGTTGTAAAACTTTTTAAATTGGAGGAACCATTGGATTGTTTGTCGTTGCTTTCTTGTACCATTGCATATAACTTCTTGATAAGATTCAAAAGGCCATCGTTACTTAAATATTTTACCATTGGTTCAAAAGACTTAACGGCTTGATTTTGAACATCTGGATTCTGATCTCCCAACATTCTAAGCAAAACTGGGATGAATGATTCCAATTGAGAAGCAAAGGAACCCCTATTGACAGCCGAATCACTCTCTAAAAATTTACGGAGATCTTCTAAAGCCATGAATCTGATGTCGGGATCGACATCCATTGCTCTATCCTTCAATTTATTGAAGTTAATCTCCATCGTTGTTCCTTCAATTGTGTATGTAGCTGATATCTAGATGAAGACTTGATGGCAAAAGCCAACACACAAAAGTTAAATCGAAATTGAAATTTCAAAGTTGGTTTTTTATTATCACCGAATTTTTTGTTTGTTCTCTGGGGGGAAGGGAGAAAGAAAAGAGGACGTGCAAGATATGACAAGAGAGAAGGATAGTGAACTAGAGAGGAAGGTGGAAAAGAAAGGTAGCGATCTTATTTAATAACTAGATTGGTTGAAACCTCTCAAATCCTTTCACGGCTGTATTGGAGTTGTTAATATTATTACGAGATCAATGATATCTCATCAACGTATGTAGCGCTATACATCAACATGGTTAATGATTAAGTTATCCCTCGATTTAAAGGTCTCATCTTTCTGATCTTCAGAATCAGTTGTATCTCCCTTGACTACTATATCTTCGTCGATTAATCTTTCAAGAATAGCTTTACAGCGAGTTGCATACTCTAAATGTATTTCTGGCTCCTTGGGTCTATTCTCCTCTGCCTTTGAGTCCTTCTTTGGTTGGTCTTTCTCTTTCTCTTGTTTCTCGTCTATGGATGATTCCATCTTCTTTGCGATTTCTTCTTCAATCTTCCTCTCTGCTTCTTCATATTGTAGGTTCCACTTTTCGATAACGTCTTTTAAGGTAGGAATTAGTCTATCTCTTGAACCCCCTTGCAAGTTCTCGATATATATAAATAATGACAGCTCATATTCATTTGGGATGTCTTTTATGTTCTTAAGTATCCAATTTTGTTTCAGTTTATTGAACTTCCAATTATCACGATCTGTCTCATATTGTTTCAAGTAAGTTAATTGATCTTTCACTGGAGGTGGTGCCCTCTCACTTTTCGGTAATTTCACTCTTTTTGGTGGCTTCTTTTGCACCTTGTTCTTGTTTTGTTGCTGTTGAACTTTCGTCTTGTTGCTTATTTTCTTAATTTGTTTAGTAGTCAAATCAGCATTTTCAACTCTAGTTGTAGTTAAAGAATCATCGTCAACGTCTTTCGTAACACTTAATCCTATTCTCTTCCAAGCGGGAACTGAACTCATTATTGTTGGTAATCGATTTGGTACTCTCTATGTTGTTCTTATTCTGATTAATTAGGGATTGTGCTGTAGTGCTTTAAAGCATCAAACGCAATCTCATCTCAAACGTCGGGTAACTGATTGTTTTCTGGGACAGATGAAAAATTTATTTGTGATTTTTGCTCTCTCCCAAAAATATGAAATTAATCTTTTAACTAAACTTGAGTTACTAAGTTTCTTCTTGTTTGAATACAGCAAACAAGTAGGATGTTTATAAATATAAATATAAGAATCTAACTAATGAAATTTAATAACATATCATGTAGATGATGCATGGATTATAGAACATGTTTTCTCAAATGTGTTCTGAAATACGAACTTTTAGTTGTCAAGAATATAACTAAATGTCTCATATTCGTGCTATATTAATACATATACATGGTTTGAGTCCGTTACGAAACTACAAAAACTACTACTCGTAATGGATATAAGGATTGTATACATTTTTTATTCTAAATTTTGGTTCTATTAACCCGAAGCTACAACTTTTCTGGAACATCATTTTCGGTAGTGTTTGTGTCGGGTTTTTGTTCTTGACTTTGGTTTTCTGCCTCCTTCCTTTTTACCCAATCGTCAAACTTTTGAGTGAGATCATCAGCAATTTCCTTGGCAGTTGCTTCCTTATTATCTGATGTTTGCATTTTTGCTAAAGCATTCAAAATATATTGAAAGCTCGAAACAATATATTGAGTAATTTGGGGGTTTTCGCCATTTGGATTTAAAATCATTTGCATCTTTACCATTATATCCTTCAATTGGTTTGGATCAATTTCATCGTTTTGTATTTGGCCCTCTTGTTTTTCTGAATTGTCACTCGTCATTGTATAGATCAGTTTAGTTTAAAGAAGAAAGAAAATGGTTAAATAGATAAAAATCTATCAAAACAAAGTTTAGTTGCACTTTTTATTTATAATCGTAATTTGACCTAAAATAATATGTGTGTGTGGTGCTTCTTAAATAGGAAATTAAGTTCCTTTGACCAAATAAGAAAAAAAAAAGTAATAATTTCCATTTAAACTGTAAATCAAAAGCTAATACAAGTAAAAAAAAAAAAAGCTAAACGATTCTTCATTCAGTTTTTGGAATAATCGATTGCTTATTTACCACCTATATAATAGATTATTCTAAAATACTCTTATTCTGATTTTTCCTTTTTATTTTGGTGTTCTACCTTTCCAAGCCCCTCAACTTTGCCTTGATTCTCAATTTTACCAGCGTTCTCTACCTTACCTACACCTTCAACTTTTCCTGAATGTTCAACTTTACCAGAACCTTCAACCTTTCCAGCATTTTCAACTTTTCCTTCAACCTTTCCGGTATTTTCGACTTTTCCTTCAACCTTTCCTGAGCTTTCTGTTGTTCCCTCAACTTTTCCTTGGTTTTGAACTTTTCCTTCCACTTTGCCGGCATTTTCAACTTTCCCAAAATTTCCACTCCTTTCCGTGCTCTTTTGACGTGTATCCTCAGCTTCCTCGCTAGATACAGTCAACTTTGTATCAAGATCGCCCAATTGACCAAATTCCTTTTTATCTTCTTTACTCATTGCTGATGTATTTAATGTCTCAAGGTTGGTGAAGCAAAGAAAAACACTGTCATTGAAAAAAATTAAGGGGGTGTAGATGGCGGGGTGGTTTCCGGGGGAGAAAAATTTGAACTTTGAACAATTGCTTAGTTGATAGAATTAACAGATTGTCTTTAAAGCAATAATAAACTTTAAATAATTAAGTTATACAGAGTATATTCAGTTAAAAAACCACTCCCCTATCAGCATCTAATATTTAGTATCTGTTGGTACTAGTCATCATCATCAATCAATACGTAATTACAGTGTTTTTTTCTTGTTTGGAATATTTTGTTTTGTTCGCTAAATGTCCAACACATTCTAGATTCCGTGGGCAAAGAATGCTAAGGTCGTTAAAATCAAAGTCTAGAATCATAATCAGTGATTGGGATGAGACCATAACTGTGAAAGATACAATCAAACTCGTTGCAGATACAGCGTACATTTACAAACCAATCTGTACTCCCCCATTTGAGTATTTTCAAAACCTATATCTTGATTCATATGCCAAGTATCAAAAGTCGTTCGGACCACGTAACACGCTTGCACGAGAAATTGAATTTCAGAATGGGATGAGTGTGGTTGAAAACTCATCAATTGATAGTATTGCTCAACATAAGATATTTCAAGGATTGACAGTTGATCAATTTAGATCACAGGCATCTAAGGTAATTCTTCGTTCTGGTTTTATTGATTTTTTAAAAGCTAGTCAGGAATTAGGAATTCCATTTGTGATTTTAAGTGCCAATTGGACGAGCATAATCATAATTGAGTGCTTGAGACAGCATGGAATTATTGTAGATCATGATCATCTTAAAGTGATTACAAACGAACTTGAATTCAAGCAAGAGGACGGGGTATCTATAAGCACAGGAGAGTGGGAGAAGAGCAGGATAATACGAATCTCCAAACATAAATTGGACGTTGTTCGTGAATTAAGAAAAGATAGGGAACTTATTTACATTGGTGATAGTTCCAATGATTTGTTACCTCTATTAGAGGCTGATATTGGTTGTGTAATGAAGGACAAAAAATTAGCATCCTTGATCAATTCTCTTGGGTTAGATAAGGAAGAGAAATATCACATAGGCACATGGCCAGAATTTACACAATTGCTCTTCAAGTAAAAGGTAAAAATTTTCCGTATTTATACATTTCTCATATATAGCGATACTTAATAGATACATAGACATTACTAGCGTCAAAAAAAATTCCATATTTCCTACCTCTGCCAGTTGTTAACAGGTGGGATGAACTGTTCTGGTACTACTCCACCTGGGATTGGTACATATTGAGCATAAGGATATCCTGTTGGTATTGGCTGAGCCATAGGATATGGACCTCCACCTGGAATCATTTGAGGATGCGCCAACGGGGAGCGTTGGGGAGCACCATTCGAAGAAACTGGGGCTGTTGGCTGTGGTAACGGGCCTCCAACTTGAGGTGGGGCTTGATAAAAGTACTGAGGTTGCTGTTGTCCAGGGGGTGACCACGCTGGTTGCATTTGTTGGGGAGTAGGCAATTGCGGCAAAACTTGACCCAGTCGAGGGGACTTTCCTGCTGGTATTGGGTAAAAGTAATGAGTTCCGTTTTGTTGTGGTTGTGGTCCTGGTGGGAGAGGGCCTTGTTGAAAATGTTGAATGGGGATTTCTTGTCGCGTGTGTTGTACAATAGGTGCTTGTGGACTTCCTTGCAAGGGTTGTCTGGGTATAGATAGTGGTGTTGTTTGCTGTTGTTGTTCTTCTCTCTGTTGCCTTAATTGTCGTTGTTCTTGTCTCTGTTGTTGTTCTTGCTGTTCCTGCTGTTGTTGTTGAAGTTGTTGGCTTTGTATATATGATATTCTTTCATTCGGAGAAAGGGCTACTAGGTCACGTAGTAAGAATCCGGGAACATCTGGTGGTTCTCTTAAATCAGGAATCTGACCTTCTTTTCTTGAAGCTCTTGATAATGCTTCAGCTCTCGATTCAAAAATGTTTGCATTTTTTAAATCTCCGATAACTTTGAAGCAAGAAGCAGCTCTCGAGCAAGCATCAGATGCATCAACTAAATGATCATCACAACGTTCATAAACACAACTTAATCCATCCCATGCTGTTGCAGTCCCCTGAGATCCATCATCCATTTGCAATCTCAACGCTTGTGAATATGCTGCTAATGCATCTGGTAATTGTTTCAACTCCAAATATAACTTACCCACAGCCAACCAAGTAATCGGAGAGTTCGACGCACGACGTAAGGCTACTTGATATGAATCGTACGCTAATCTTGGTTGGTCAATAAATGAATATGCTCTACCAAGGAGATACCAAGGCAAGAAGTCTCCTGTCTCGGTAGTATTGGATTGGTTCAAATCCCGTTCTGAATCTAAATCGATAATCTTACTTAATAATTGTATTGCAAATTCCGAATTCCGCTTGCCGTCTTCTGAATTAAACAATAATAAATAGGCGTGGGTCAACAATATTCTTGGTGAAAATCCGACTCCTACTTCTGCATCTTCGCACGCTTTGATTGCTCCGGAAATATCATTCGCTCTTTCTTTTGCAGTCGCCAAGGCGCACCAGAGTGCTATATGTTCATCTAGTCTTGCCAATGGAGGTGGCGGTAACGATAAAGTTGCTGTTAATTCTGCAATTGACACCTCAATATTACCATCTGCGGCGGCAATTGCTGCTAACTCTGCGTGTGCCGCCCTCGCAGTTTCAATATCTGTAGATGAAAATTTCTTTACAGAATCAGGTAGTATAGATAAGCAATGAGTCAAGGATCCTGTTGCGTGACTTCGAGCGCCTGCTCTGATTAAAGTTTGAGCGCTTAACAACCACAACGACGCATCTTGCGGAGTTAACTTTATGGCGTCTTGAATGGCTTGGTGCGCTTGATCGTTTAATCCAATCAATAAATAGCATTCCGAAAGCTCCTTTAAAATAGTAGCATCTTTTAATAATTGTGGGAATGATTCGATTGATTCGTTTAACTTTTCGATGGCAGACTGAGAGCCAACTGTTTCATTTAAATTTATATCATTAAGACGAAGGGAATAACTTAATCCACAAAGTGCTCTAGCGTTGGATGGATCGCGGTTAACGGCATGTTCGAACGATTTAATGGCATGAACTATGAGACCTAAGGTGTTCGCACAGTTACCACAAGTAACCCAAGTTTCTGTTGCCGCAAGATCATATTCACTTAAGGAGATTTGAGTGTGTGGTCGTTTAAGTCCTTGTTGAAAAGAGTCTGATTCACTGGGTCTTTTAGACATCGTAGTTCAATATACTATAGTTTTGTTGGTGGTTCAGATAAATTCAAGACCACTTGTTGTGGGGATGTTATGGTGGTCTTGTAGTCTGTTGTTGACGATATAAACTTCTAAGGTTTCAAAAATTCCCTCAGTGTATAAGTGCTTTCTGATTTCACTTCACGTTTTAAACCAGGAAAAACTATACTGGTGATTATTGTTATTGTATATTTCGGGAATATAGAAAATTTGTTGATAATCTTAATACCCAACAGAATCCTATAGTGATGATGATAATAATGGTTGTGAGTAAAGGATTGATTGTTGTTTCGTAAGTTGATGTGTTGATTTTTTGGCGGATGTTGGTGGAGGGTCAAATTGAAATTGGGAAATTCAGCGATTATTTAAATAAAAATAATTAACTTAAGAAAAAGTGTTACTGTAGGAAATCATCATTAAACCTATTTTAAATACTATTTTATTTTTTTACTAATTTATTTTTTCATTTGTATTTTGAATTAATAATTATTTTATTTCTATTAATTCTTATTGTTATTTCTTAAAAAATAATTCTCTTTTATGGTTAAGCTTCCATTTAAAAAATAATTATTTAAAAATAATTTATTATTATGCTTTGTCAAAGTTTCCACTCGAAACATTAATAATAATAAAATATTATTATTTCTAATCGATTTTTTTCAATGCATCAAACAGAATCAGTTTAGATGTGATCATTGGGAAATTATAGGAGACCTAAAGTAAGCCGTTCTTGTTTCATCGGTTCAAAAAAAAAGACCAAGTGCGCATAAATAGGCCATTTCCTACTATTGTTGGATTAAGGTGACCTTTTATTCTCATGGGTGTAGCATGAAGTATATTCGTTTGTCAGCCAACATATTTTGGAAGAGCTAACCTATCTCACATTACAATACTGTTTAATCTTATTTGTCTTTGGTCTATAATATTTTGTGTCTACTTTTGCGAATGCGCCGCCAATTGTCGTAATAACAATTCATTCATAATTTTCCAGGACCCAAAGCAAATAATGCATTTTTAGACTCATTGCATCATGTGCATGCATAGAAAATAACCCCCCAGTAAACAAAATTTTTTCCCGCTATGGTAGATCTTATAGGACTGTTCCAGATTGAGTTTTCCAGAACAAAAAAAAATAAAAATATTTGGCGTCCCCCTCCTTCCGCTAGTTTTGACGAATTCGATTACAAATCCTGAAATGTGTTCATTTGATTGTTCCTATGGACTCTGAATCTACAAATGGAGGTGCATAATCCTTTTGTTTAAAATCAAAATTTTGCGAAGTAAATCACAATTTTAATGATGAAAATAAACTAAAAACATTTGGAACACGAAGGGAAATGCGGGATAATAAGGGTTTTGGACAAGAGCAAACACTGGTTTGATCTACCTTGTCCATAAATCAATGTATACTTAATTAAAGTTCTTCAAATTTTCGGTAGGGGTGTATCACAGCAGGGCTGGTTGTGCTGTAGAAGGAAATCTTGTATGGACAGCAACAAATGCTCTGTCTAGAAGAAACTCTCTTAAGAAACAAAACAATCTTTAGTGGGAGTCATTTGTCATAGCATAATCTTGTAATTTCACAACTTTAATTGAAGACGAGCAATTTATTTTTCATTTTTCACGAAGCAAATGCAACTACCTACTAAGATTTTACATATCTCTCACGTTAAACCAACAAAATACAGAGATTTCTTCACTGAACTCTTCGGTTGCCGTTTTGAAAATATTTGTAATCTTTTAAATTCAATATGTATAGTGTGTAGTTCACATAATCCAAAAGCTTGTTTATCTATTGTTCGCGCAGAAATCCCGTTGCTAACTTAACACAATTGTAGTTAAATCAATTTGACGTTGCATATGCTCTTCTCTCTTATGGGTTGAACTTCCGAACAATGAATATCTTACAGTAAAATATATGCCTATATTGATTTAAGAAAGCTCCTACGTCTACATCTGTAGTTTTTTATGTATTTTTTTTGGCAGAGGGGCGGCTAATTTCTAAAAAATGTATTTTTTGCCGTAGAACGATCATTATACGTTCTGCATATATTTTTTGAGTAATGTTTAAATATTTTTTAAAGCGAAAGCGATATTTTTTATAATTATCTGATTTCACTACTAGATTTATTTTTTAAGTTTAATTTTTTAGTTACAAAATAATTGGGGTGGAAATTAAATTAAAAAAATTAAAATAAATGAAATGAAGAAGATAAACAAGATGACGAAGTTGATCATGCAAAATTTGAGTTTGTTTGTTTGTTAGTGGGAGACGATTTCCGTCAATACAATACCATTGCAAATGTTCCGATCGGCGAAATTGAATTTTTATTCAGTTCAAAAGGTTTCGTTGGAAGGGGAGGAGTGTGTGAAAAAGCATAAACGTTGTAAAGCAAAACGGAATAATTTAAAGTTCTCTTGTACGCTGAAAGCAAATGCTGTGTATAGTGCCCCTTAAAGCTTCCTGAATTTCCATATCTAAAAAGGATACGTCTGCTTTCATAATGACAACGACCTCTTGCAATGCCACATTCTAATTACAACAAAAATGTATTGAACAAAAAATTTAAATTATTTTTTTCTTTCTTGTAGCAAACGTAAAATATTTTTAGACTAATTCAGTTTATTTTGTAAAGCTTGTTGCTTTTTCGGAAGAATAAACTAAAGAAATACAAAGTTGCATTAAATAATATTTTATCGTATTTTTAGATTTCTTGCACCTGGTTTATTTTTTCTTATTGAAAATTGAAATTTCAGAGTAACATTGCATAAACAAAGAATTATTATTGCATTCGCTTACAAAGACAAAATTACACGTTTAACAACAATAGCTGTGGAGGTTATTAATTCTCCACCAGACTGGCTTGTTTATTCTTTAATAAGGGGTTTATTAATTTGAAAAAAGAACAACCCAACTATGACACCAATAAACCCATTCATAGAAAAAAAGGGGTCATGAATTCAAACGATAGACCGTATGTTTATTACTAGAGCTGAAGACTGAAATATCAGAGAAAAAATAAATGTCAATACATTGGTTGAGAGCACTACCGTTTTTTGGTTAAAATAGTAAAGAGCGCAGAACGATGCAGTTTTTAGGAACTTAGAAGGATAGGGGGCACTGCAAACCCCAAAAATGTATCTAGCAAAAAGAACGCATATCCCTTTGATCGGCAGAGTGGAATCAAGAATGAAGCTTTTTTAGCAACTGTCGGAAGTTCTTTTATCTCTGGAAAAAAACGCATGCGTGTTCTCTTCTATGCATGGCCTCTATGTGGGACTATCGTTGAGCAAACTCAACGAAAGTTCAAGGCCCTCATTTTATTATTGCCAGAAAATAATTTATTTTTATTGTCAATTATTTTTACTTTTTCTTCACTAACTAACTAAACAATATGAAAAATAAATCTAAATCTAAGAAAGAAGAAGAGAAATATTTTCGACAAAAAATGGCTGAAGATAAACAGGTGCTAGCATTATGATACACAGTAAATATTCCCATTCATATATCTATGTACATCCAAATGGATTCCACAGCAATCGTAAATATAAAGCAGAACGAAGCATGCAAGGGCTAAGATACTTTTCTTGCGAAAAATGCTATCATACCATACATACCTCTATTACGTGAGCCCGTAACCTTCCTAGTTATTGCTGGCTTCCACCAACATCTGTATCTGGAGGTCCTTGGGTAAGTTAACTATAAAGTTTGCATTGGTTACAGCAAAACCATATAATTTGTATCTAGAATATATGCTCACTTAGGAGGATTCCTGGCGATTAGATAACTGCGGTAAAACTTCTCTTACTCCTGTATTCCGTCGGATTTAAGCTATATAATACCAAAACTGAACGGTATGATCAATAATATGTTGTAGTTGAGTTCTTTTCGAAATAGAGGTGTAGTCTTTCACCAAAGCCGAGCTTTGAAAACGATAGGCTTTACATAAATTGAGAAAGTCGTTACCCAAAATTCACGGCGATCAATAATCAATAACAGGTGGTTTCGTGTTTAACATTTTATGTCACATTGTAGTCTGGTGTATGTTTTGTCTTATCATGTAAAAGGTGATTGTGTAAGTAGATTCAAAAAATAGAATCCAAGAAAGTTAAGAACACTTAAGAATAAATGTTGTTTCTAATTTCCGAAATTTTGGCATGTAAAAGAGATTAGGTATAATTTATTTTTTGTGGTAATTATTTCACGGTTGTTTCGTCTATTGTCATTTGCTTTTCTCATGATCCATTTATGCATAAATTCTTGATTTAAGCTCACAATTGTGCAGAAACACTCGCAGAGAAAAAATATATTATTTTCCTTTCTACGGAAATCTTACTAAACTCCTTTCGTAAAAATTTATTATTTTTTATGCGTATTTCTGTCGTTTGATTTTATTACGCTTAAATAATAATTCCTGGCTTCTTTCAATTAGAATTTCATCAATTCGCTTGAATGTGTAAAGTTTAAGAAAAATGAAAAAACTCCTAACCCCCTGAAGACATTAAAATCTGTTGGAAATTATGGAGACCATCTCGAAAGACACGTTTCAGTTTGATTAAGTCAATAGGTGAGATCCCGAGACCTCAAACTTAAGGCTTAATGTTCTATTTCTAAATTTGAATTGCTTTCTTTCGCACGACCGTTTCTTGTAGCTCATCACTTCACGTCTCCACTACGAAAAAAAATTGAATGTATCACTCGGTATTTCAATAGTAACAAGAAAGACCTCTACACACGTAATGATTAAAAGAGTCTTACAAAGATCTCTAGTGAGGGGTTTTATACGATATAACTCGTCTAAATCGTCTGTTTTAAACATCGTTCTTCCTTATCTATATAATTCAGATCCTAAATGCAGATCATGTGGGATTAGATTACAAGACAAAGATGAAAATAAACCAGGTTATTATTATCCGGGAAAACAACTAGAAGATTCAGATGAAGTGGAGAAGCCTGTTAAGAGTACCAATAAAGTATATGACTCGTTCTTGGAGAAATTAGACGAACAGGATAGGGCCCTTTTGATGAGTAATGATTTCGGAGTGCCGAAAGATCTCAAAGAAGTGAATAAAAGTGCCCATTTAAGTACTTCCAAAGAAATGGCAATAAGTTTATATAAATTGAAACCGGATGAAAAGTCAAAAGAATGTGTGAGATGTCGACACGTTACTTTTAGATCAGCTTTTGAGATCAATCAACAAAATTTTCCTATTCATGATTTAAATACTGTCATGAGTAAGATCCCAGAGGCATTTCCGGTCGTTTATGTTTTTAGTGGAAATGATTTTCCTATAGGTATCAATCATGATATATTCAAATATCGTTCTCCAAACGAAGTTTATTTTGTGATGACTAAGGCTGACAATTTATTTGAAAAGAATGGAGCTAATGAACGATATACATTAACGTTCTTGAGAAGTTATTTAGGTAGGAAATATGATGTACCGCCAAATAATGTTTATGTGACACTGGGAAAGGAAAATTGGGATGCTGCAGAGTTATCTCATTTTATTCCAGAACAAGCGTATATTGTAGGGAACGTTAATTGTGGAAAATCTACATTGATTAAAGGACTTATGTTGCATAACGAATTAGAAGCTAAGAAGGAAGAAGAACGGAACATTCCATTTGGGGTCAGAAAGAAGGAAAGGAAGAAGTTTATTGAACAATTCACTAAGAAAGTTGGGCCAGGTATCTCGTATATTCCTGGTTTTACTCGTGAAGTTATGCCAATTTTGATTGATGGAATCAAGACTGTATATGATGTTCCTGGATTCCATTCCAATCCATCTCTCCAGCAATTTTTTAAATTATTTAAGAGAGGGAAAGATATTGCTAATATCACCAAAGGAAACAAGACTTATAAGTGTGGTACATTCAAATCACATTATGATACAATTAGAAACTCCCAAGTTCTAAGTTTTGGTGGTATAGGATATTTAACCGTTCCTGATCGTGCCATGTATCAAATAAGGAACGTTACCAATATTGATTATCATATATTCTCAAATTTAGCAAAAGCAGTAGATGTGTCTATCAATACGCCTCAAGCAATACGAACTAAGTTTCTTATTGATCATTCGAAAGACGCATTATCAAATTTTGATAAGTATATAATTCCTCCATTTTATGGAACAGTCGAATTGGTTTTTGAGAATGTGGGTTATATAAATATTAAACCAGTCGGTGCTAAATCTACGAACGAGTTGTTGACTTTGTATCTTCCTAAAGGATTGAAGGTCGTTATGAGACAACCAATAATGGATTACATTGCTAAATCATTTAGTGGCTACGATGCGAAGGGTAATCCATTAGGAAAGGAAAATATTTATCAGAAATCGACATTTCGCCATAAACTTTATTCGAATAGAGAACCATTTTCAACTGAATTGGTTCCAGCGCCAGGAAAAATCACTGATTGCTTAGAATGGTCTGGCGATAATGAACGAGAAAAGAAACAAAATGCAATCTTACAGGATTATGACCGTCTTAATAGATTCTTGAATTTACCAGATTATCAAAAATATGATGATACGTTTGTATTGGATGAGTCTAATAAATTTATGTATTGGTTTGGAAATTAAGGAAAATAGAAGCATTATTGTATATAGTTATTAATGGATAGGCTCTTTATCAAACTTATCAAATTTTGCCATGTAATAAGGAGAATAGTAATAATAAATATTACGCAAGAAATATTTGAACACAACTTTTGTGCAGAATTATCTGGCTACACGATTCAATAAACACAACCCAGTTGAGCAGAATTCTCTAATAGATTGTAACTTCCATCTTGAATGTAGATTTGTGCGTGGGTGTGGTTCTGTGACTTCAACCAACTTCATACAGGCCGAACAGGGTGATTTAGAACTAGTCTTACATGTATCCATGCATAGAAGTGATAAAATCTACGTTCAATATGTCTCTCCACTGAAACACTGTTCTTCTTGTTTCGAAGCGTGGTTTTTGTAGCATTACATTGCTTTTGGTGATTAAAATTAAAACATTTTGGTTGAAATTTTTTGATTTGTGGTTGAAACAGTTTGTAACAATAAAAAAATAAGACTAAAATTAGAACAAGACGATTGTTAATTGAATTGAATGTGGGAATTACAAAAGACTACAAACGATAAGTTTTCATTAATTGATTTCGTTTAGATAAAATTGTTTACATTATTAATTTATAATTTACTCTTTTGAGTAAACCACATTCACTGATGGACATATGCAACCATTAATACTTTTTTTGATTCACTCCATGGTCTGATAATACGGCGCTCATCCCATGCTGTTAGTATCATGTGTCACAGGTTCCAAGAAACACGCGCGTTTTTTAGTCTTGAAAAAGTGGTAAAGAAAAAAAAAAGGTAAACAAATGACAAGGAGAGAGAACTTTTGCAACCATAAAAGATTGAATTCAGAATTCATTCCAACACACACCTGCAAGGAAGTAACAATTTACACAATTCAATTAATTAATCCGTTACCAAAAGCTTTGTAGGTTGGAGTTATCAAGGGGTGCAACCCCTCGTCTTTTCCCAAATTGTTAACCCTAGCATTTAGAATGTTCAACAATATTTTTCAGAACCCAAAGAGTTAGATAGTAGTATGAAACCATAATTACAAAGATGATGAAAGCTTAACAAAACCAATTGTAAAATTAGGGGGATAGAATACGCGTATTCTTGAAATCCCTAATTGCTTGGTTCAAGTTTTGTTGTCTAACAATTGGAATGTGATTTGTGTAATTTTTGTTTGTAATGTAGATTGTAAACAAAAAATATTTTTTTTCAGATCTGCAACTAAAATGAGTTTTCCCTCTTTGAAGTGAATGGCCCTAAAATATTTCAGGAATTATCATTGATTGATAGATTGATTTATTTAGGTCCCTTTTTCCCTCTGAAAAGTTCACGATAAAGAGAATTTATTACTTTCTTTCATTCATCTCTTTCTTCCATATCAAAGTACATTTTTGGGGTGTTGACTTATTTGAATTCAGCACAATTACAACGGTCTATAGGTAAATCCTTTGTCAAGCTCAGCTTATATAGAAATTTTCAATTGGATCAAACACACACACAATATAACCAAAGGACCCTAATCTTTTAGATAAAATGGGACTCAGTCATCACACGTCCTCAATCATAGACGATCACAAGGCATTCTTCAAAACATTCAAGAACAAATTGAGTAATACGCATCTACGATCATCTCATCCTACGTCTCCCACTTCTTATGATGCATCATCTACATCAACCACAACTTCTACTTCAACATCAACTTCCAATATAAGGAAAAAAATATCACGTCCATTGAGTGTATATCATCCAAACACACCGTACTACAATGATGAATGTTATCAAGAAAACAGAATTGATGATACTAAGAAGTCAATTGCATCAAAATCGAGCATCTCCACCATGACGAAAATGGTAGATCACTCCAAAATCCCCCCAAGATCACAAGCTAGAAAATCAGCATACAGAAATTCAACCATCTTCAATAATTTTCTGCTTTCAAAGTTATCATTAGATCAAGAGAATCGGCATGTTCTTCCTAATCATCATCGTAGTATTTCTTTGACTTCATTACCAATAGAAACTACTCATACACCAAGCTCAATTGATATTAATACCGACTCGATTTTTGATCAATCCTCAATTGCTTTCGATGACGGGGAGAATGTCGATAGTTTTTCTTTATCTTCAAGATCATCACAGTCATTGGTTGAAACATGTAAGAATTCTTCTCGAGACACAGTTGAATCTTCAGCTACCTCGGCCACAAATGTCTCCAGAGTACCCAGCCACTCAAATATGCAAGAAAAGAAGAAACTTGTAGAAGAAATCAATGAAGATGATATTCTTCCTCTAAGTAGAGGAAGTCCTGAAATTGAAATTACGATATTGAATGAAAAATTAAATGTAATGAATCCTAATAGCTTTACTTCTACGATTTCCCTAATAGAGAATATTGTTTTTATAACGAGCTCTGTTGCAAATAGCATTCCAAAGGGAGATTTCTTTAAATCATTAGAAGATATAGATTATATTGATGTCTTGAAAAACGAAAGTTATTGCACGCTTGATGGTGAAGAGCTTTTGAGATTATAGTGGTGATTGGGTTTCGGGTTTTCTTTATTTACCTTTATATACATTTTATTACGATCAATATTATAGACAGATTCGCAACGCTTGCAGATAAGTTTCTCTTGTGCCATCCTATTTAGTTGAAGTATTCAATGACCTTTAAAATCATTGGCATGGAAAACAATTGAATTAATATTGTTAAGAGCCATCTTTTATTCGTTATTAGTTTGACCTTTGATTCACACCTTACAGAAATACAAACTTCCTAACAGTTTTCAACCAGGTATTTCTTCAACCAAAAATTTTTAGGATCACGCTTCACTTTCCACAAGAATATTAATTCCTGACTCGAAAATATCCCAATCGATGGAAAATTGATCAAAACCATAAAAACGATAAGTCTGATTGAAAAATATCAAAAAATATGCGATTTCTGTGGATCGAACACAGGACCTTCAGATTAACTGTGACTGAATCTCTTCAGTCTGACGCTCTCCCAACTGAGCTAAAACCGCTTTAAGAACCCACGGCGGGAGTCGAACCCGCAATCTTTTGATTAGAAGTCAAACGCGTTAACCATTACGCTACGCAGGCGATTTGTTATAACATGTTGTATAATACAACTAGAATTCTCATGGGTCATTATTATATGCAGGATAATATTTCATATTCGCACTTGACACGTCGACGATATAAATCATCAGAAATGTTATTTATTGTTACATTCTTTTTATATAGATTTGGGGCAAGGAAGTTAGTTTAATACATATCTAGTATCAGGTTCATTAGTGACTATTGCCAAGGTAGAGAGGACGATTTATACAGCATAACAATTTTTTTCAACACTTGTACTCCAAATGTGCAGTCACGAATCAAATTTGGGAAGTCCTCCATCCAATTAATCTTCCGCGAAAGTTGCGGTTCTTTATATGTAATTCTAATATGAATACTATCCAAATGATAACATTGAATCGATACCTTTTCCTTGTGGCTAAAGTGGTAAAGTTGCGAACGCAACTGCGAGGACGTACTACACTTTCTCGCACTTTTATACGGCAATGGGTATCGTACACTCTCAAAACGACTGCACAGCTTAATTTCCTTCCTTAATTAACTTGCCGAGGTTTTTAATTTTGTTTTTCCTCTAATGTTGTATAACTGTTATTTATTTCTGTATGTATTTATGTATAAGAACTAAATATACAGATTGTATTTGAAAAAAAATAACAAAAACTTCAAAAGTGAATCACATTCCAAGAAAGCGCGTTATTTTCACGTGAAAATACGTTAAAATCTAAAAAAAAAAAAATCACGTGATCTGAACCAAATCTTTTGACTCTCCGTTCAAGTAAAGATAGTATGCATCAGAAATGGATGAAGCATTTAGGTTAATGAACTTTCTGGATCATTTTCTACATTTACTTTTGTTTATTTAATACTTTTTGTCCCAATAATACGTTTTAAAGGTAAACTTAGTAAAAAATATTTGTGTTTATCACTTACCTGTGATGTAAATTGGATAACAGGTTAACCAGAGTAGTTAGTTACGGGTTATTCCTCCCGGTATTTGTCTGAATTCATTCTGCTCTATAATTTTAGGTGTGAAATATGGGTCAATATTGCTGGAGTTTTCTTAGGGGGAATTGGGGGTTAAGTTTTCTTCGTGAGGCAAAATGCGATTAGCCTTGGAAAACATGAAGTTTCGTAAAAAGAAATCCGGTGGTGACATTGGAAAACTTTTTCTACCAAGTAGTAAAACTATATGAAAAGTGTGGGTTTGATTGTTCTACTGCTTGCCAATATGTTAGTTCTGTATGTCAACGATGTATAAGAGATCCAATCAATGGTGCATATAACAGGAGTATTTCACGCCTAAGCGAGGGCTAAGCACTTAAAGAAGTTCTTAATATTGTAATTCAAGAACATAAACGTTACTGATGTACTAAAAATTATAATGTTCTTTGGTTTAGCAAAGAGTTAATACGGGATTACTACAGATTGTTGATTTATGGATAATTACTCTGAACGAATTCCCATTTTCAATGATTCGTGGATAGGTTTATTATTGTTTTTGGTTTAGTAAATGCTTTTGTGGATATATGTATGGTATCTCATACACCTTCCTGTGAATTTACAACGAACGTGGTAAATTTTGTAAGCAAATACCAGTAACAATAATGTTATAAAATTTTGAATTCTTTCTGCTAAAAAATTTAATGGCTGCAAAAAAGAGAAAAATTTTAGAAACTTCCTCATTTTCACTGATCTTTGACCAGAAAGATATCATTCCATAATCTGTTTGAGTACATAGTCTGGCACATTGAACTAAAGTCAGACCAATTCTTAGATAATAGAATCAGATTTCCTGTCGAGATCACCAATTTTGATCCTGGCCAATGATACAAACATGAGTGTTGTCTGTAGTTGCAAGAAGGACAGAGAGGGCCACTATTTCAAATTTTTTGTATTGCAATTAATTCTAATCCAAGACAGACCTCAACCAACGTGAAAAACAACAAGAGCCAAAGAGAAATATTTGTGTACTTCTTCGTTGAATGGTGCCTGTAAGGGAGAGATCGGAACATCCTATTCACTAAAAAAATTCAATAGTAACGTCAACTATTTACAAGGTATCTTAACAACCAACTCAATGTGTACCCTTTAAACTCTCTACCTAGATATGATATCTTACAATGGTATTTCATACAACGCACATTTAGAATCAAATTGTTATATGACCCTAACCCTCAGTTGCTCTTTCGAAGTTCCTTTTCCTGAAAGAATGTTGTGGTAAGCAACGTTATGGTTTACGTATCGTAGAAAGAGGCAAAAGAGACGATTCTATTTCAAAATTTATGAGCTATGGGTTCAGTTGTTCGGATGAAGGAATAAAATCTAGTTAGAAGTGAGGTCTATTCTTCAACTAATTATTGCGTGCATTCGTTACTGAAAAATGCCCCAACGGCATTAAAAGCACCAAAAGCATGATTTATTCATATTTTCTTTAAGGAATTTTGATCATTCAAGTTTGCAAAATGTGTAGCTATAGGATGACCGATGATGGGAGGTACTATGCATTGAAAAGGAATATATCAGTTTATCGATATTATGTACATCAATCAAAAGGGCGGTTAGAAAGGATATGCTAGTGATGCCAAACGTAGAGATAAAATTTATGAGGGTTTGCTTTGTTTCATCTTTTTTAGCAGAGTTGAAGGGCATTGATAAGATGTTTGTATCTATCGGATGGTATGATGCAATCATACTGGCACCATCGATCTAATTCTTAAAATGACAGTGTCATTTTTATCCGAGAGATTTTGAAAAAAATATTGTTTTATTTTTTAAATAGATTGATTGATTGATTAAGAAAACAAAGAGAAATAAAAATTTTTTATAATTTTTTTTTTCCAATCTACAGAAAGTCATGCATTGTTTACGTTGCTTGTTCAAATTTAAGTGTGCGGAAATGAGAATTAAATGAAAAAGTTATTTTCAATTGTTAAGTTAACTTTTGCTTTTATTGCCCCTATACTTTATTTTATCTCTAATAGTTAATTTACTTCACTTCACTTTACTAACAAAACTTCATATTAGTAATTTTAAAATTAAATTAAAATTAAAACAGGAATGTTTAATTTTTTTTTCCCCTAAAGAATTTTGCTTATTATATCTAACACTCACAAGTAACCAGTGACAGTAACCGTATCTACCAAGAACTAGGGGCCATAAACAACCTCAAACTTTACAGAGTTATATGCAGATCAGCTAAGATATAACAAGTAAGAGCCTACCATTTTAATACAACAAGATCTATTTTTACAACCTACGTCATTATTAGTCACTAGAATATTTATTACAGATACAATTCCAACGTTCAGTATCGCATACACTACTACCACATATACACGAAATACATAGAGTTGCATGCCCATACACTAGTTGCTTAACTCGCAATTTTACATCACACTACTATTCACACATTCTTGATTAAGCTCCAATAAGATAGGTACACTTGATACCAGATTCCGCACTTTCCCCATACATTGAACTATTATTTCACATATCCAATTTCATATCTTTTTCAAAGAGTGTTTCTCGACATTGTTCCTGACATTCTTTCAAGTTACAACATTTAACGTCAAAGATACGCATATATTAGTCAACTAACCAACCTTCGTTATACTTCTACTGATACAACGTTGAAATTGACACCACTATTAAACATTAGATAAGAAAATACATGAACGATGTCAGTTGATTCATATTTATCTGACCATCATATTGACAATCATATATTATCTTTATCAGTAAATCCTACAGAAATATCGAATGCTGCCGCTACTACTGCGGCTCCTTCCGTTACCACTACTAATACTATTAACATTAATTCTAACAACAATTCCCTTAATCCAATGACATCAATGCATAGTTCAACTGCACACAGTTATAACAGTTCCAATGGATCAAGAAATTCTCCACTAACTGGAACATCCAGTACAGCATCAGAAGGATATCCATTTGGACAACCAATTTATCCTTTCTTCGAAGAAATAATGGAAAGAGAAGACGAATTAGATGAAAAACTTGATAACGAACACCACCATCATTTAATTAATCAAGAAAATGCTTATTACGCTGATGATCATCCAGAACCAGAATTATTAGCAACTTCAGAAGGAAATGTCATGGATGGTAGAATAATACCGTCTACATCGAGTATCTCATTGCTTTCCTTAAATCAACAACATAATGAGTCAACCCATTCACCTAAATATAATCATTCCTTTCATCATCATATTCCACATCAATTCCCATTGGATAGAAAGAATTCATTTAGTCAAATTCGAAATTCATTAGCTCATAATTTAAGTCAACAACGTTTACAAACTTATCATAAAGTAACTTCACCTTCTGCTTTACAACCCAATCAAGATTATATTTTTTCTAATTCATCAAATGGTCAATCCATACCAATACTTCCTCATCAATATAGACCAATAAATAGCACCAATACACTATTGAAAGAAGTTGTGAATGAGGATGAAGTACCCGATTCACCGAATTTAACTCCAATTTCAGTTGGTGGATCACCGTCAAGATTTTGGCTTACGTCCGGCACCCCTCCACGCTCTTTAACAAACTCTTATAATACAAGTAGGACTCAGTTATACCCAATGCAATATCCACATCAAGATAACAATACCACCCTGGCTCAACAAGCACAACAGCAAGCACAACAACAGCTACAACAACAGCATCAATTTCTCCAACATAACTTGGCAAATCTACAACAAAATCTTAATCGTTATCAATCTCACCAATTACAACGTCCACATAGATCCATAAATGAAATAATGGCAGATGAAAGTGATAATGATACAGCCACCATAAAAATCCACAGTGGTCAAAATAAACGTGATGGAAGTCAATCACCAGTTTTGAGTCCAGTACAAACTCCTTCGGAAGATCCTCCTATGACTCCTTTATTTTTAGGAAATCGACAGCCACCGGCGGAAGATTATTTCTCACTTGATGCGAAAGGTCCTAGTGCCACGAAGTAGTGAATATTACAGGAATATGGATATAGGTCATAGAGGCAATATTTGGGATTTTACGCATTTGTATGGATGGGATTTACATATTGTATATATTGCTATAGGTTATTTAGTTACAAAGATATATGTACATGGAATTTGGCGTAGTAATGTTAATAATTAGTACTTTTTTGTATGGATGCTTTTTAATAACCAACAATAAACTAAAAATGGCGGCAAAAAAATTTGACTCCCCAATTAATTACGATTCCTCTCCATGTTTGAACTCAGCAAATGACAAGCTACGAACGTACGTAAACACAATCCTCATTTGTCGCTCAATTCATTAATACTAACATACACCATCCACACAGAGGAACATAACATCTCTGATTCTTCCAACAATACTCCTAGACCAGAATCTACAGGACGAGGAAGACAACATGACACTCTAGCGTCAATAATTGACACTTTTCTTCAACAAAACACTCCACAACCATACGACACTCCTTCCAATGCATATGCTGCTGAAGCCTTGATTTCTTCATTAAGACAACTTACAGAGGAGAATGGCTCTGCATTGGCTCAGATGTTGATTGAATCATTAAGTGATTCCTCAAACAAGGATGGTGGTTCTGGTGGTGTAGGTGATGAATATTTGGATACATTAGAAAGAATAAATATCAAAGATATAAACGATAAAGAAGCTTGCTGTCCTATATGTACCAATAGATTTAGGGATGATAAGTATCCTTTAATTGTTCGATTGCCTTGTGGAAACGGTACAAATCATATTTTTGATTTGGAATGTATTGGACCTTGGCTACAAATGAATTGTACATGCCCATTGTGTAGAAATAATTTGCTTGAAGTAGAAAAAAGTCGAAAAAGAATGATCGAAGAAGAGATCAGAAAGGCTAGGGAAGAGGATTCTGAAGCGGAAGAAGAAGATTGGGACGTGTATGGATAAATTGTACTTGTCAATTTATAATTATGTGTATTATATATATACAAAATGAAGGGATAGGTTTCTATGTACATCACCCTAAAGATGTTTCTTAAATGAATCTGATTGAAGAATTTCTTGAACCTTCTTCGCAATAGGATCTTCAATATCGTCATAAGCATCAGGTAATTTGAATTCATCAAGCTTTTTAAGTTCTTCATGGAAGCTTAAGCTTTCATATGAATTAATCTTAGCTTTATATTCAACATTGCTTAATTTATATCTATTAATATATGATAACCATAAATCAATTACTTCAGGATTAGCATCATAAGCAGTGATTGTCTTATTGAATGTGATTCTATGGAAATTTTGTTTAGTCTTTGCCATGGCGAATGGTGCTTTAATGACGGTATACAATCTCTTCTCGGTTTTTAAACTAGTTAACCTAGATGTTGGTATACCCAAATAATATGCTGATCTAAGAGCAAATTCCCCTGCTCGAATTAAGTCATCTTCTTCATAACCTCTAAAGTTAAGAACAGCAACTACATCATTATGAGTTGGTTTTAATCTTAATGGCTTATATTGTAATAATTCAACATTCAATGGTACTGGAGATTCACCTTCTCCCTTTGGACTCAATATTTTTGGTTCATACTTGAAGTCTCCTTGTAATAAAGATTGTTTAAATTGTTCTTCTTCAAGTTTATCTTGTTTTACTTGTTCAACATATTCTTGAGGAGTTTTGAATTTTTCTGCCTTCGAAAGTAATGCTGATGAACGAGTAGCAAATGACCTACTTAATAGACTGCTAATCCCGACGACTCTTGTTCCTATCATTATCTATGTGTTTTTGTAGATCACCGTTACTGGGTAGCTCTCCCTTGACTTTCTCCTTCTTGCTTAATTAGTGAATTCTTTAAAATTTTTTTTCATTCAACAAATAATTGATCATAGTTACACGCACTGAAAAATTTCCCATCACAGTAGATTGATTTACTAGGGAAGAGATACATTTATTGCTGCAATACTTTACCATTACAAGCAATAATTAACAGGAATAGGCATCATGGGGAAAACAAGTAAGGATAAGAGAGATTTATACTATAGAAGAGCCAAGGAAGAAGGTTGGAGAGCCCGTTCTGCATTTAAATTGCTTCAATTAAACGAAGAATTCAATTTATTCAATGGTATAAAACGAGTGGTTGATCTTTGTGCAGCCCCAGGGTCTTGGTCACAAGTACTTGCACGAGAGTTAAAGGATAGAGACGCAACTATCGTGTCGGTAGACCTACAACCTATGACACCTATTGATGGTGTAACTACTATTCAAGCTGACATCACTCATCCAAAAACATTACAGAAGATTCTTGATATCTTTGGTGGTGAACCAGCTGATTTTGTATGTAGTGATGGTGCACCTGATGTGACGGGATTACATGACTTAGATGAATATATTCAAGCACAATTGATTCTTTCGGCGTTACAATTAACCACATGTCTATTAAAACCAGGAGGTGCTTTTGTGGCCAAGATTTTCAGAGGAAGAGATATTGATTTATTATACAGTCAATTAAGTTATTTATTTGAAAAAGTCATCTGTGCAAAACCAAGATCTTCAAGAGGGACATCATTGGAAGCATTTATAGTATGTTTAGGATATACTCCTCGCCCAGGATGGAACCCGAAATTAGATCCAACAAAGTCAACCGAAGAATTCTTTGAAGGGGCAGATATTGGAAAAGTTGGAAATTTGGAATTTTTGGAATTACCCGATGATGAAGAAAGGAAAATTGCCAAATTCATTGCTTGTGGGGACATAAATGATGTTGATTCAGATGCAACCTATACCCTTGATATCAATAGAGTAGCATTGAAACCAGTTCAGATGCCAACAGCACCTCCTTATAAAAAGGCATTGGAAATGAAAAGAAGAGGTGATTTAGCACGAAGATAAGTAACGAACTTTATGTAATTTCACTTTAATAAAAAAAAATTAACTATATTACTTTCTATTACTTAAAGAGTATGCTCATTTCTTTCTTACTTATTGTTGTGGTTCAGCCTTCAAGTCAGCGAAAGCTTCTTCACCCTTAATGACCAATGCATCTGGTTTTAAGGTTGGGAATAATAAAACTTCTCTAATAGTGTTAGAATCAGTCAAGAACATAGCAAGTCTATCAATACCACATCCCCAACCACCAGTTGGTGGTAAACCGTATTCTAAGGCATTACAGAAAGTTTCATCAACCATTTGAGCTTCATCATCACCTTGAGCCTTTTGTCTAGCTTGTTCTTCAAATCTAAGTCTTTGATCAAATGGATCATTCAATTCGGTATAAGCATTACAAATTTCCTTGGTAGCAACGAAAACTTCGAATCTTTCACACAAACCTGGAATATCTCTATCTCTCTTGGCTAATGGAGACATCATTTGTGGGTGACCAAAGATGAAAGTTGGGTCAATACAAGAATCTTCTAATTCACCAACTAATTTATCTAACATTCTGGCGTTAGTTAATGGAGGTGGACATTCCAAGTTGTTGTCCTTTAAGACCTTTTGTAGAAATTCACCAGTTTCTGCAGTGTGTAATTGTTCACCAGCTGGGAACTTGACATTGTAAACCTTCTCTAATTCTTCAATCATGTTAATTCTCTTCCAAGGTCTAGCAAAGTTAATAGAGTATTCCTTGGCATTTTCACCTGGACCATCTGGATGGAACTTGATGACGTAATCACCAGTAATTTCTTTAACCATTTCAGAGAATAATAATTCGGTCATATCCATTAAATCATAAACATCAGCATAAGCTTGATAGAATTCACAAGTGGTAAATTCAGGGTTGTGAGTCATATCAATACCTTCGTTTCTGAATTGACGACCAATTTCATAAACTCTTTCCATACCACCAACAACCAATTCCTTCAAGAATAATTCTGGGGCAATTCTCATAAACATTTGCATGTTTAAATCATTATGATGAGTTAAGAATGGCTTAGCAGTGGCACCACCAGCAATAACATTCAAAATTGGGGTCTCAACTTCAATGAAATCTCTTTCATCAAAGAACTTTCTAATATAAGAAATAATCTTGGATCTAACCTTGAAACGATCTCTAGTGGAGTTGTTCATAATCAAATCTAAATAACGCTTTCTGTATCTAGCTTCTTGATCCTTGAAACCATAATGTTCAGTTGGTAACATATGTAAACATGGGGTTAATAATTGAACAGTAGTAGCAAAGACGGAAAGTTCACCATCACCACCCTTAGCTGGAGCAGTTTTACCTGGGTAACCAGTAACACCAATGATATCACCTCTTCTTAAATATTCATGCATTTTTTCAAAAGCTTCGACAGATTCAGCATCTTGGGCTTGAGCCATAATTTGAACTTCAACAGCATCACCCTTTAAGACGTAGAATTTCAATTTAGAACCAGCTTCTCTCTTACCCATAATTCTACCACTGACACTGACAGTGACATCCTTCAAGGTTTCACCTCTCTTTAAGGAACTATATTTTTCAACAAATTCTGGAATTTTGATTGAAACTTCAAATTTGTGAGGATAAGGATTAAACGCCTTTGGATCAGCATGATTAGCTTCTCTCAATTCATTGACTTGACGAGATCTAATTTCAAAATATTGAGCTGGATTCAAATCTGCCATTTCATCACCCTTCTTACCAACCTTTGGTGCAGAAGCTGCGGCCTTGGCAGCCTTTGCGGCTTTCTTTTCTTCCAAAGCTCTCAACTTTTGTCTTCTCTTTAATTCAGTCTTGGAGACTTGTTCACCAGTTTGTTCATCAACATAAAGCTTTTGAACTTGGTCAGCAACTTGATTAACTTCGTCAGACATTCTTTTTCTAGTTATATCTTTCAATTGGTGGGAAGGGAGAAAGGGTTCATCAAAAAAGATTGTGTGAAAATCTTTTGTCCTTATGACTCTAACGATTTTAGCGTGAAAATTTTTTGATGAGATAAAAAAATCCATTACGTAATATTTGTTAGCAGGATTATGTAATCAGCAAAAAAAGTTTTTTTTTTTTGTGAAGTGGTAGTGAAGAAATTTTTCAGTGAATTGAAGGCCCAGCCATCAACCACCAAACCAAAGTAACAAGTCAAAAGAACTACACATCTCAGTTGTATACCCCATCATGGCATCTGAACAAACGTACGTTATAGAATATCCAGACAACTAATGTTTGGCAATTTTTAAAACCAAAAAAGAGAGACCTCTAATACTAACAATTTGAATCATTAGTGAAGAATACAACAATAGTACTATTCATATCTCCTCAAGTGTTTTATTATCATTACTTAGACACACATCCGAAAGCTATCCTTCTTTATTCTCAGGAGCATTATTAGGATTTGAAGATGACAATGAATCTATAGATATCACTCATGGATTCCCATTCCCATATCCAGATCAATATGAAGGAGGGTCATTTAGATCAAGAAGCGGTGGACAATATCAAAAGGATTTATTAGAAACTTTCAAGAAGTTAGGATATGGTGTTGAATTCCAAGGTTGGTTTCAATCTACTATTTCTGGAAACTTTGTTACTACTCAATTAATTGAAGGTTTAGCACAACAACAATTAATTAATAAGAATGCATTCATTTTAATTCATGATATGTCATCAATTGGTAAAGAGGTTAATTTAAAAGCTTTAAGATTATCTAATGAATTTATGACTGTTTATCAAGATGGTAATAAATGGAAATCAAAAGATTTAGAACAAAACAAACTCTCATATTTTAATATCTTTGATGAATTAACCTTAAAGATTCAAAATCAAAGTTTGGTTGATTTATATTTAGCTAATTCAAAGCCAGTAACAACAACTGAAAAGGAACTTGATGTCTTAAACCTCTCATCTAACCAAAGCTCAACCCAACAATTATTGGAATCATTATATAGTCAAGTTGATTCATTTAACTATGATCAAAATAACTTCAACTACTACCAAAGACAACATCATAAGGAAGTCTCCAAGATTACTCAATGGAAACAACAAAGAAAATTGGAAAATTTGGAAAGAGCAAAGAAGGGTGAAAAGGAATTGGATACTGAAGAATGGAAAACCATTTTTAAATTACCAAGTGAACCTTCAAGATTCAACAATATGTTACACAGTCATTCCATTAATGTTTTAGCTGATGATATCTTAAAAAAATGTGGTGAAGAATTAACTAAGAGTGTTGTCATTGCTAAAAACTTAAAGGCCAATAATTAAGTAGCGTTCAACTTCTATTATCAAGGTTTTACGTACTAATCTGTATATTAATTTTTAAATAATTACATCTTTTAAATTCGTTCGAAGTATACATTTGTAAATATGAGATACCCAACCGTATCTGGTTTCTCCGCTTAATTAACCACGTCCAGTGGTGCTTAAAACCTTGCTTTGATGGAGTAATTAACCTTTTTCAATATCCCGCGCGGAAATGTTAAATTTCCTATTTGGAACATTTCCGGATCGAATTTTTTCTCCAATCTTCAATTCAGTGTCAGATTTGCGAGGAGTAATTTCAAATCAACAATTGCTAAATGAACAGCTTCTTCTTCTTTCACACAACACAAATAGACAGATATATATAGAAATAGAGTAGAAATGGCTAAACCAAGAGTATGTTAATCCTCCTCCATTTTGAGCAAACTATTAAACAGTGTATGCGAAGTTGCTAATACTAACATTATCCAAAGTACATCTTAATTGTTAGACATGGGGAATCTGAAGGGAATTGTGATAAATCAGTAAATCGATATACCCCAAATCATTTAGTTCCGTTAACCCAACAAGGTCATTACCAAGCTTTAGAAGCAGGCCAAGTACTAGCCGAATTCTTAAAAAGCGAATCTTTCAATAAGAATTGCGCTGACATCTCAAAGCCCAAATCCATCATGTTTTATACCTCACCTTATTTGCGAACTCGACAAACTTGTAATAACATTATAGAAGGAATCAAGGATTTGGAAGGTGTAGAATATACTGTCAGAGAAGAACCAAGGATGAGAGAACAAGATTTTGGTAATTTCCAAAGTACTGGCGAAGAAATGGAAAAGATATGGGAAGAACGTGCTCATTATGGACATTTTTTTTATAGAATCCCTTATGGTGAAAGTGCCGCGGATGTTTATGATCGTGTCGCTAGTTTTAATGAATCATTATTTAGACAATTTAAGTTTGATAATTTCCCCAATGTATTAGTATTGGTTTCTCATGGTATTTGGTCACGAGTATTTTTGATGAAATGGTTTAGATGGACTTATGAAGATTTTGAATCATTGAAAAATATACCACATTGTCAATATTTAATTATGAAACAAAACGTGCAAACAAAAAAGTTTAGCTTGAAGACACCATTGTTGACATGGGATGACATTGATGATGAGGATATGGAAGATGAAATTTGTAAAGAGGTTGTTGATGAATTGAGTACTCACAAATGTAATTTACTTTCTCCTGATGATATGGACGTATCTCTGCTTATTCAATCCCAGAAGAAAGCAATTAAATCAACCAGAGATAAAAATAAACGAATTCAGGATTTGTTTAACAAGATCCAACATCAAGATAGTAAATTCACTGATAAATGCAATTCAAGATTCAAATATGACAATCAAAGTGTTGCTAATAGTACTGAGGAAATAACTAATTTGAATGGTGGTACAGAGTAGAGTTTTATAAATGTGTCGTTAATTTAATTAATGTAATATTACGTTGTTTAAATATCAATTGTTAAGATGTAGATTTATATTCCGGGGTACGACACACAAGGTGTAACTTTACCAGTTTAAATATGTTGTGGGTGGTGCCGGGGTGTCTCGCCGTGGTACGGGAAACAAAACTCTAATCGGGAGTCACTGGCGCACTTTGTTCAGAACTGAAAGCTAGTAAGATTCTTTCGCACGAAATTTTCCACCAACTGTCACGCGCTGGTGCGAGAGAAGAATTTTAAATTTGTACCATTCTTACAAAATTATTTTTCTGAAAATTTCCCCGGAGTTTCATGGGATGAGTGAAGGCCAAAAAAAAGGACCATCATCCTCCGAGGTTCAGTTACTTTTGAAAAATATTTTTGTGAACTCCGGTGATGATACATCCATGAGAAAAAGCGAAGTTGAATAATTAGCAACCAATTATAGTATAAGCTGATACCTTTAGTTAGTCAATTGAATGAAGATTGAACGTACGTTTCATTTTAGGCTAGTCTAAATATCTAAATAAATATTTTTAATGTGGTGGTGTGGTGGGACATACTCATCAAAAATTATATTTTGGAATTAATCCGAAGCAATCAATCAATCAATCAATCCATAACTAATTTAATCAAAAAACAAAAATATAAATAAAAAATTAATTTTCCAACAATTTGAAAAAAAAGAGAATTCCAATCCCCTTTCCTCTTTTCCTTTTCCTTTCCTCTTTCTTCTTCTTCTTCCTCTTCTATAACTCAATTGCTTGTTTTAATTAACATTCAACATCTTTAATAACCTTATATTCATTTAACAAAAATGGCTCGTCAATTCTTCGTTGGTGGTAACTTCAAAATGAACGGTACCAATCAATCAATTACTGAAATTGTTGATAACTTAAACAACTCAGATTTACCTTCTAATGTCCAAGTTGTCATTTGTCCTCCAGCTCCATACTTAGCCTTAGCTGCCGCCAAGAACACCCAAAAAACCGTTGCTGTTGGTGCTCAAAACGTTTTCACCAAGGCTTCTGGTGCTTATACTGGTGAAATTGCCCCACAACAAGTCTTAGATACTGGTGCTACCTGGACCTTAACCGGTCACTCTGAAAGAAGAACTATCATCAAGGAATCTGACGAATTTATTGCTGAAAAGACTAAATTCGCTTTAGATTCCGGATTATCTGTTATCTTATGTATTGGTGAAACTTTAGAAGAAAGAAAGTCTGGTGTTACCTTAGATGTTTGTGCAAGACAATTAGATGCCGTTTCCGCCATCATCAAGGATTGGACTAACATTGTTATTGCTTACGA
Organism: Hemisphaericaspora xylofermentans; assembly: GCA_002105455.1. NCBI lineage: Eukaryota > Fungi > Ascomycota > Pichiomycetes > Serinales > Debaryomycetaceae > Hemisphaericaspora > Hemisphaericaspora xylofermentans. Next base: position 145,718 of record NDXA01000006.1, on the reverse strand, counting down.
ACCAGTTTGGGCTATTGGTACTGGTTTAGCTGCTACCCCAGATGATGCTGAAGAAACCCATAAGGGTATCAGAGAACACTTGGCCAAGACCATTGGTGCTGACCAAGCTGAAGCTGTTAGAATCTTATACGGTGGTTCTGCCAATGGTAAGAATGCTCCAGATTTCAAGGACAAGAAGAACGTTGATGGTTTCTTAGTTGGTGGTGCCAGTTTGAAACCAGAATTCGTTGACATCATTAAGTCTAGATCTTGAACTAGTCATCTCTAAGGGATGATTAGATGTTCGTCTTTAGAGATTTTTAAGGGAAATGGTTATATATAGTTAATATTATAAATATTATGAAATGATTGTAATTTTATGTTGTTACAAAACCAATTGAATCTAGTAAATTCTTGCGAATTTGATTTTCATCAATGGCCCCTTGAAAAGTAATCTTATGGAAAATTCCATCTAAATGACGATAATAGTCCGATGATGTGTTTGTGTTAAAGTAATGATCAACTGATATATCCGTCTCAATTAATATTTGATCATGATTCAATATGAGTAAGAGTTGATCTAACTCTTTTGATTTTGAGTCATCACCATTAATCCAATTCGAAAACGAAAAGTATAACCTTTGAGTATTAGATTTCTTGAATTTCCGAATCCAAACAGCCGCTTGTTCCACCGATCCAGTGTAGGAGTGAAGTAATATAGACGGTATGTCGGGATATTTTATAACTTCGTCATACAATACCCCATGTCCCTTCACGCAATGGATAGAAATTTGTTTCTTCAATTCATTCGCAAGATTTAGCTGCGTTGAAAATACCAACCTCTGATGATCTAAAGTTACTCTACAAGTTGATAATTTATGATCACCTTGTCCTTCGAAATTTATGTTCCCATGATATCCATTGCTGGGCACCCGGAAAAGTTTATCGAGACCAATTTCGCCAATCCCATATATTAGTTTGGGATACCTTGCAATTATATCACGAATACTTCGGATATGACTAGATAAATTAATGGGATTTGGCAAAGTTTTTAGTAACTCATCGGAAGGAGCTGGCTTTAAGACTTTATTATAATGAGCAATCTTCTCTTTGTTTGTGCATTTGTCATTAATATCATCAAATGAAAATAGATGCGAAAACCAAGGATGAACCCCGAAATAAGGTACAATAATCTCTTTCCGGTTTAGTTTGGAAAGTAATAGGTCCATCAAATGTAGATCCATATGCTGTGTTGCCATTATATGAAAGTAATAGTCAGGATAATCCGAATCAGTTGAATTGAGTTGCACAGCGAACCTCTCCACGTCATGCTTAGTACATTGTGGGTTCAAATGACAATGACTATCTCCAATTTTCTTGACAATTTCCATCGTGTTCAAAAATCTCCGGAGTGTGGTGATGTGTTGGGAAAAGAGAGCTGTCTCACCGTTAGTAAATTTAATGCCATCAAAATAATTACGTTTTGGAACTCAAACCTGTTCTACGTTTTTACATTTTAATCGCTTTCAAAGAAACTAAATTTCGTAAGAAAGATAGGTCTAAATAAGCATTACGGATATCACTCTAAAGAAGGATTTGGACATAGATTGTAAGGGAGAAAGTGTAATTGTTGTAGTCATAAATTACATAGTTGTCTCTTCCCCCCCACAATTTGGAACCACAATTTTTCGGCTCATCATCAAAAGAAAGCCCCCTAAGAAACGAGAATTCTAAAATTCCAGATTGAGGATATCGAGTTCCAGTTGCCGTCCCATTGTCCATGAAATTATTAGCAAGCAAATTTTGACTCAAGATCTAATTAGGAAACGTTTTTACCTGGATCTTTCATCTCTAGCTTCTACTAGTTTAATATAATGAGAGAAATTATTAATACTAATAGGGTAATAGTGGATTGAATTTTGGCTGCTAAGTTTTAGTTCCTTTGTAACCCACGCAAAGAAAATTTATATTACTAGACACAAACCAAAAGAACAGCCAAAAAACAAAAGCGAGAAACATCAAAACATCAACCAAGATTCAATTCATCATCAAACAAACAAAAGTTTCCAATTCTCGTTTTCTTTCACTCATTGAAGCAATTCACGCCTTTTTATATCATCAACAAATTAATTATTAACCAAGCTACGGATATAGATCGATTGAACTAAATTACACTACACACCCATTCAGTTGATTTGTATTTATTTTGCCACCAATTAGATTGTCATATTTTTTTTAGGTTTAGCAATACTACTCTGGTTTGTTGTTTTCTACACACGAACAAACAAAACAAAACAAACAAAAAAGCAATTCAGCATGTCGGAATTGACTCCTATCCGACTCCCTCCTTCTGCTCCATTTCCAGTCATTATATCATCCATATTATGCAATGAGGGAGAGAATGTTCAAAAGCATAAAACTATATTCAAGTACAAATATTGGGATTATCAAGATGACCCCAATTCTAAAGAAGAAACTCCTCCACAAATCAGAGTTGAACGAATAGGTACATTTGAGAGTCCCATTGAAGGAGAAATCCATCGCATCAACATCAAAATATTAGATGAGATTACTCATCTGGGCATTGAATTATGTTCAATTAAAGAACCTTGTACACATACTGTTCAATACGGAGGATTATGTGCCCTTTGTGGGAAGGCATTAGAAGACGAAAAAGATTATTCAGGTTATAATTATGAAGATAGAGCTACCATTGCCATGTCTCATGATAATACCGGGTTGCGTATTAGTATTGACGAAGCAGCCAAGATTGAACAAAGTACTACTGACAGATTAACTGATGAGAAAAAGTTAATTTTGGTTGTAGATTTAGATCAAACTGTCATTCATGCTACTGTAGATCCAACCGTCGGAGAATGGCAACTGGATCCTGCAAATCCCAACTATCCTGCTGTTAAAGATGTTAAAACATTCTGTTTAGAAGAAGACCCAATTACCCCACCAGGTTGGACAGGTCCAAAGTTGGCCCCAACAAAATGCTGGTATTATGTAAAAGTAAGACCAGGATTAGCAGATTTCTTAGAAGAAATTTCAAAACGATATGAAATGCATATTTATACAATGGCAACTAGAAATTATGCATTGGCTATTGCAAAAATTATTGACCCCGCTGGTAAATATTTTGGAGATCGAATTTTAAGTAGGGATGAAAGTGGATCATTAACTCACAAAAATTTGAAAAGATTATTCCCAGTAGACCAATCGATGGTTGTGATTATTGACGATAGAGGTGATGTTTGGCAATGGGAAAGTAGTTTAATTAAAGTTGTTCCTTACGATTTCTTTGTGGGAATTGGTGATATCAATTCAAGCTTTTTACCAAAGAAATATGGACAAATTACTGGTCCTACCAAAAAGAGAAAATCCATTGCAAAATTAGAAGCTCAACAAAACCCAATCCAAGAAACTGCTGAAGATGTCTTTGAGGAACAAGCTATAGAACAAGAACTCCAGAAACATCCACAAGAACTACCCGTTTCATCTCCAGTTGAAAGAATTATTGAATTAGGTGGAGGTGAAGATAATGCCAATTTATTATTGGAGCAGTCTATTTCCAGAAATCAAAACCTCGAACAACAACAGCACGATCGTCCTTTGGCAAAACTCCAACATGATTTGGAAGTATTGCATCATCAACATCATCATCATGGCCAAGGTGAAGGAGAAAATGGACATATATCCGAAGAAGAAGAAGAAGAAGACGAAGAGAGTGACGATGACAATTTATTGTACGATGATGATAATGAGTTGTCGTCATTGAATAAAGTTCTCGTAAATATTCACAAAGAGTACTATGACATATTACTGAAAGCTACTCAAGAGTATATGAAGCCAGATTTAACTGAAATAATACCGAAAATGAAATCTAAAGCATTAACAGGGATAACTATTTTGTTTTCTGGTATAATTCCATTAGGTGTTCCTTTAGATCAAGCTGATATTGTAATTTGGTGTAAACAATTTGGTGTTAAAGTTGTAAACGAAGTGTATCCTGACGTTACCCATGTTGTATGTCGTGATGTTTCGCAAGAAGCTGGACCGACTTTTAAAGCTAGAGTTGCTCGTAAGTTATACCCCGATTCAATCAAATTAGTAAATCCAGATTGGTTGTTTGGATGTTTGAGTACTTGGACCAAAGTGGATGAACTGGATTATTTGATTAATACAAGCAATCCTAAAACATGGGAACTTAATCAAAAAGATCTTGATAAGTACTTGAAAATGCTAGAAGAAAATAAAGATCGTGAGATGCATTCATTAATGGATGTTACAAGATTCGGATCAATTGAATCATTTGAAGATTACGATTTGGATGAAGCAAATCAGGAAGTTGACGATTTCTTGGCTGGTTTGAGCGATGATGAGGAGGGCGTAGAAGACATCGAAGAGGGAGAAGACGAACAAGACATAGAGCAGTTAGATCTTATTGAAAGAGGTGCTGAACTTGCAGATAAAGAAGAAATGGAGCTTGAACAGAAACGGGAACAAAAGACTCAAGAATCAGAAATCAAACCAGAAGGTATCAACAACGACTTTAGAAATGGATCTGGACATGATGCGTTTATCAAGGAAGTATATACCAAAAAGAGACCAATACAAGATGACGAAGAAGACAACGATATCGCCAAAAAACAAAAGCCCAGTGGTAGCGAACAAGAAAGTGACGTCCCACAATTTGATGATCTAGAACGGGAACTAGAACAAGAGTTACTTGAAGGTTTTGATGATCTAGAGGAGTAGGATGAGGGAATGCGGAAGTCCTGTATGTTACAATTGTAAAAAATGCCATGTACAACTACGTTTTATTTGTATTTTATTTATGTATAATTTAAGAGATTCATTCCTATTTATAGTAGCTTGATTTCTTTTTCGGAATTCATAGCAGTTGATAATTGTTTTTGTAAATGACAAATATTAAAGTTTAATTAAATTCAAGTTGTGTTGGCAACATTTATTTCATTAATTTTCCCAATGGCGAAAAACACCTGTTCAACAAGTTTGCTATGTTTTCTTATGCAAACGGATAATAATAGTACTCGCTAATTGTCTATAGTAGATGATTGTGTCTCAAATATCGTGTTTAATTGTGGGAAATACGACTAATTTAGTCAGATCGATATTCTTAGTGAAGGTTTAAAATATTAGTAGGGACATGTTGCACAATCTATGAATAATTCAACACATCAAACAAAAGAAGATGGCTGGCTGCAATGAATTTTATTTCTTTGTGATTGTTGCAAATTGAATTTCTCAGAAATCTTTTTTATTTTAATTGTTCGCATTGACAACAAGCCAGCACTCCCTTCAATTTTATGCTAAGTTTCAGCCAATAAATATTTCATTTCAAGCTTAGCGATCTCTTATTACACTGTACTCAACTTGGCATGATATTGATGCATTTCAAATCAAATTTACTTTGATTTTGTAGCACATCCCTTACAGATCATACGCCGATGGAAATTCTTCATTTAAAAAGATCAATTATTCCTCTCTAAACGTTCGTGATCTATTTACTCTTTTATCTTTATACTTTTCCCAATTAACTTCGAGATGAAATATAACTTGTTTAGAATAGCTTTAATATTTCTTTCATTTTCATGTACAATTCTAACCATATTTGCATTGGCAGGATCATATGCAAACAAACATTATTTGAACAATTCGTACTTAATTAATTTCCATTTACCAGGTCTATATCTAGGGCAAATTGTTAATACCAACAAATTCAACAAACGAGAAGATACTACCGCCCCAGGATATTATACTACTATTCCAGCAGCCCTTGATGATCTTTTCAAATCTGTTACTCCTAGACAATTGGGCATTGCTGATGTATATTCTGTCAGTTTTTGGGGTTATTGTCGTGGGGAATTCTTACAGCCTGAAGCAGAGTACAACGATGCTCTTGAGCAATACCTTTTCAGTTTTAATAATAGCAATGTCAACTATACTTGGTGTTCCCATCCACAGCCAGGGTTCTTCTTCGACCCAGTTGTAATCATGACGACTGAATTGACTCGTGCACTTAAGGGACAATCAGTAGATAGTATGTCTTCTCAAGTTGATGATTTGTCCATAAAAGCACAGAGTGAAATTAAGGTATTGATAGATAACATTAATCGAGATAAGTTAAATTTACCAGGAGATTTACAAAACGATATCCCAAAATTAAGTACATTAACAAAAAGTGCATTCTCCGTTATGATAACAGTAGTTGTGTTATCATTTGTTTCAACAGCTTTGCAATTATTAGGATACTTTTTCTCCCCAGAAAAGTGCTGCTTGTCATTCTTGAATTTCTTGTTTCAATTTTCAATTTCATTACTTTCATTATCAGCTTCTGCTATCGTTACAACTGCATACATGAAAATTAGAGCATCGACCAATCAGTCATCCAATGACTTTGGAATTCATGCATTCTTATCCAAAAATTTCTACGCTTTTACTTGGAGTGCAACGGTCGCTGCAATCCTTGTGGTTTTCCTTAATTTCTTGGGTTACTGTCAAGGTATGTTCGGTACCGGGCGTAGAAACTATAAGCTGGTTAAAGCTGATGGTGGATATGAACAAGAAGAAAAGGGCGAAGAAAAGGGAGGTTCTAGTGATGACACAGATTAGAAAATTTTCATCGATACTTCTCCCCACTAAAAATTTATTCGTTGAAGCTTCAATTCTTGTTCATGAAAACACGTCTCTTAATTTAATTCTCTCATAATAACTTTATTTATTTAATAGGTTCTTCTTTACTCAGGTGTTATATAGCTTTTTTTAGTAATTAACTATACAGTTACTTCGAATAACACTTTCAAGAAGTTTGGTGGTGGTTTATGGCGATATACGTCAGCTGGTTCAACAGTGAAAATTGCGCGGAGTCTTCTTGTTTCCAGCCAGAGCAAAAAATTCGCTCGAACGAAAAACACTAAGAACTGAAAGATGTTGGTAAACATTAAACTCATCTCGCAACAAAACCAACCCCATTTTAAACAACAACTATAACGATGATATGCTCAATATCAGGTGAGAGAGCGGAACATCCAGTTGTATCTCCTAAAAGTGGAGCAATATTTGAAAGAAAATATATCGAAAGTTATATTTCAACCTCTGGAACAGACCCAATCACAAATGACCCATTGACAGTTGAAGAATTAATTAGCCTCAGATCCGAGCCTACAATAGTCCCACCAAATCCAGTCATATCAACTTCGATTCCTTCACTATTGGCTACTTTTCAGAATGAATGGGATTCAATTGCACTTGAAATGTTTACATTGAGAAAACAGTTAGCAAAGTCGAGAGAGGAGCTAAGTACTGCATTATATAGACAAGACGCAGCTATGAGAGTAGCCGCCAAGGCAATGAAAGAACGTGATTCAGTAAAGGAGGAACTAGAGAAGGTCGTGACATCATTAAAATTAGATAAAGATGCACCCCCAGCAGCGGAGATTATTAATATCAGCAGTGAAGGAAAACAAGTTTTGGAGTTGATAGCAAAAACTCGAGATGAGCTATTCCAAGTTCATAAAGCCAGAAAGATTAGACTACCATTTTCAACAGGTGATGAATTATTCTTACGAGCTGGTGAGGGATATTCGTTTAAGCTTAAAGAATTTCCTCATGTGCTGGATTGGTATGTTGACCCTAGTTCAAAAACAGTGGCAATTCGGTCAGAAAGTAAAATCGCAAGATTTAACTTAGAATATCCTCCAGATCGAAAGAAGAAGTCGAAGTTATGGCAATTGGGCAAACATGGAACTCTGGGAGTGGTGTTTGGAAATAACGGATTAATGGCAACCCTTGCAGATCCAGGAATAGTCTTTGGGGATGAAAGTGAGATACACTTGAAGGAATCTGGTCGAAGTATACTCGTCCACCCTAAGCTTGATTTGTTTGTCGTATCAACCGATAATTCATGGGTGATCTGTGACACTAAAAGTGTATTAATCGAGCGAAAGGTCGACTCACAAGATAAGTTTGACCTTGCAGATATACACGGAGATGGGGAAATAGTAGCCGTCCTTGGGTCAGGGAAAGTACATCTATACAGCATTATTTCAGGTTTGAAACTCGCCACTTTTGAGCCTGAACGTTCTCCATCCAAAGCTACTTTTAGCGCTAATGGATATTGGTTATTTGTTTCGTTGATAGGTGACGAGACAAACAAGATAGAAGTTTATGATTTGAGATCAGGTGCAAAGACAAGCGAGGTGGAATTTTCTGAAGACGAAATGAAATACAACGAAATCGTGGTGGATGGAGGTTCTAATACCATAATTGCTTATGACCCTACTGACCTGCATGAGTATATTATATCAAGGTACAACAAAAAGACTAAATCATGGATAAAAGGAACAGCGAAGAAATTACCACTGCATCACAGTTCACAATCGCTAGCATTATTGCATACCGATGATGAATTAGCAGAAGGGGGAGATGTGGTGCTTATTGGGGCAGATAGTAAAGGTTGTGAATTTGAAACGTATATATTAAGTAAATAGAATAAGTAGAGTAGATATGTTCATGATAATTTTATACAAAGCAATTACACCGGCTACGGTTTCCTTCATTAACATCAGTCGATCAATGCCAGCTACTGCGATGTGAAATTTGGTGGCAAAGTAGAAAAAAAAAAAATGTCAAAACTCAATTCAGAAAAAATCATCGGAGTTTTCATCTCAGTAATATTTCTCCTTTCAGAAAGGCAACAAATTAGAAAAATGATAGAATCAAAGCATCAGATAGAACATTTAGATAAACTAGTTGAATTTTGGTTATCAATTGATATCAATCCTCAGTCGAGACAAGAAATCAAAGAGTTACAAAACAATAGACAATATGATGTGTTAGATGCCAAACTTTCTCGAAGGATTGCATTTGGAACTGCAGGGTTAAGATCCTCGATGGAATCGGGATTTTCTCATATGAACGACGTAACCGTCTTGCAAGCTTCACAAGGGTTAATCAATTATTTAAATAAGCAGTCCGATGGCGAAAAATCTATTGTTGTTGGGTATGATCATAGATTTAATTCACAACGATTTGCGGAACTTTTGGTGAGTGCTGCAATTATCAAGGGATTCAAAGTTTATTATTTAGGTTCAATTGAGAAGTTGTCAAAGGAAACTTTGGAATTGTCGGAAACCCCATTCGAGAATAATCCTAGGGCGGACATTGGATATGTGCACACTCCATTGGTTCCTTTTGCCATCGATTTGTATAAAGCATCAGGTGGAGTAATGATCACTGCTTCTCATAATCCATCACAAGACAATGGCTATAAAGTATATTACCTGAATGGTTGTCAAATCATTCCCCCACAAGATACAGATATTGCCAGATCAATTGAAGAAAATTTACAACCTTGGGATAAAGTTTGGGATGTTGCGGGTAATTTCAAACTGGGAGTTGAACAAGATTTAGTTGTTTCAGTTAAACAAAAAGTAACAGAAAAGTATTTACATGCTATTCAAAGTTCGTTAATTTATAACAATAAGCTAAGTTATAATTTTATCTACACTCCAATACATGGTGTTGGTTTGGACGTTTTCAAGAAATGCTTGGGATTATTTGATTCCAGCACTTGGAAGGTAGTCAAACAACAAGCTTTGCCAGATCCAGATTTTTGGACGGTTAACTTCCCCAACCCCGAGGAGAAAGGTGCTTTATCAATAGCTATTGAAAACGCCAAGAGTTTAGGGTATAAGTTGGTGGTTGCAAACGATCCCGATGCCGACAGATTTAGTGTCGCTATTGAACAAAGAGATGGCGAATGGAGACAATTGACAGGTAATGAAATTGGATTTTTATTTGCCATGTACTTTATTGAGGAAATTCTTCCCGTGGAATCGCTTCAAGATGTATACTTGCTCAATTCTACTGTTTCATCTAAAATTTTACAGGCAATGGCCGACAAGATGGGCTTTCATTTTACAGAAACCTTAACCGGATTCAAGTGGATTGGAAACAAAGCTATTGATTTAGAAAAGGAAGGGTTTAAAGTTCCATTTGGTTACGAAGAGGCCATTGGATTTATGTTCAACATTGTTCATGACAAAGATGGTATTTCAGCAGCCGTAGTTTGGTTACAATTATATGAAAAATGGTTTTCTTCAGGTGAATTAAATCCAATTGAGAAATTAGAGCAGGGTTATGCTAAATATGGTTGGTTTAAAGAGTATAATGGATATTATAGATTTAATGATACGTCAAAATTAACGCATATTTTCCAACAAGTGAGACAGTCATACACTGGAAGCGATTATCCTACTAAAATTGGGAAATTTGAAGTCACTTATTGGAGAGATTTAACAATTGGATATGATTCAAGTACAGAAGATAATAATCCAATCTTACCAACAGATCCAAGTTCACAAATGATCAGTGCTAAATTAAAGTTGAATGATAAATATGGAGATGCATCCGTCTCATTTACTTGTAGAGGATCAGGGACTGAACCTAAATTAAAGCTTTATGTTGAAGGAAGAAGTGATGAAAATGAAGAAATTGCAAGATCGATTGCAAAAGAATGTTGGGAAACTTTAAGAAATGAATGGTTTAAACCAGAAGAACATGGTCTTCAAGAGGTTAAGCCATAAGCATAAAATTATGTATTATTACAATAGTATAAAATAGTTTATTAAAATAAGTAATTGCTAATTATTAATTAGGTATTACCCTTTTGAAGTATAATGACTCTAAACTTTAATTAAATTTAATGAATTTAGGAAGTTTAACCGTTGATGAATTGTCAACAAGAACAACAACTGGTGAGTAAGACTGAAGGTGAACACCACAAGTAGAGAAAAATATAAATAGCTCCGAAATTTAAATGAAACCAAAAAAAAAACAAAAGGAAAAAAAGTTTTGAAAGTTGAACGACACCCTTAATATTTTTTTTTTTTTGAATTGACACATAATAAATAAATTTCATTTGATTGATTGATCGACAACAGCAACAGCCAATTTGCTTGGATAAACAAACCATCGCACGTATTTTCCCATACAAGCAAACATTCAATTCCTAGAACACTCATCCCGCAATCATTCCTTATACAGGCACAAACATTTATAATTCTACGACGAAAGATAACAAAATTATCACAAGGAGGGGAGAGTTATAGCGATGATTCCAGATATATATGGTAAACAGAAATCAAGTTTGCCAACGTATGTTTTGTTTATCTATAAGATGCTTAATCTTACAAGAATATTATCTGTTATACTAACTATTTACATTTTAGATACAATAGGTTTGCTCCTAGAAAGCACAACAAGAGAGTGATCATAAGAAGAGCATTCTATGCGCTAATATCCTTAGTATTCCTTTATTCAATATATTCCCGATTTGTAATCGGAAATAACATACACATACCGCAGGAGTCAGCACCATCAGTGAACATTAACCAACAAACGCATCATCAGCAGCAACAACAGCAGCAGCAACAACAGCAACAACAACAACATCATATTGAACAGAATGTACAATCACCTCCAAAACCAAAGATTGTACAAAACGACGATCATGAATTATACAAAGTAACTAAGGACGGAGTAGTGAAGGAAGACATTAATGCAGATTCACCGGATGCCGATTTCCTTGACTTACTTGAAACGGAAAAGTTATACTCTGATAATATTGAAACATTTGATTTGAATGACTATCAAGGATATAAAGATGGCTCCAAAAAGGGAGATGTTGTTTTATTCCTTATGCCTTTAAGAAATGCTGAACATGTTTTACCTATGGCTTTCTACAACCTTATGAATTTAACCTATGATCATTCATTAATTGATATTGCGTTTTTAGTTTCTGATTGTTCACCAAATGATAGAACATTGGAAACAGTTTTTGAATATTCCGTTGAATTGCAAAATGGTACCCTTGTCGATAGATTAAAACGTGAAGATGAAGCCAAGCAGTCAGCTCAAGTCAGAGGTACCACCGATTTATACCAACAATATATGGAGCCTGGATACATGGAATCAGTGAGAAAGGCATACAGTAACCCAGAGCATCATCCACATTATCGTACCCCGTTTAGATCAGTTTCCATCTTTAAGAAAGACTTTGGACAAATCATTGGCCAAGGTTTCAGTGATAGACACGCTGTTAAAGTACAAGGTATTAGAAGAAAATTGATGGGGAGAGCCAGAAATTGGTTGACTTCAAGTGCATTGAAACCATATCATTCATGGGTTTATTGGAGAGACGCTGATATTGAAACTTGTCCTGGTGATGTCATTGAAGAATTAATGTCGCATAATTATGATGTCATGGTCCCCAATGTGTGGAGACCATTGCCAACCTTCCTAGGAAACGAACAACCATATGATTTAAATTCTTGGATTGAATCTGACCCAGCATTAGAGTTAGCAAAGACTTTAGACGAAGACGATGTCATCGTGGAAGGATATGCCGAATATCCTACATGGAGAGCCCATTTGGCTTATCTTCGAGATGCAAATGGTAACCCAAGAGAAATTGTTGATTTAGATGGAGTTGGTGGTGTCTCTATTTTGGCTAGGGCTAAGATATTTAGACAAGGTGTGCATTTCCCAGCATTCACATTTTTGAATCATGCTGAAACTGAAGCTTTTGGGAAGATGGCAAGAAAAATGGGATTCAGAGTAGGTGGATTGCCTCATTACACTATATGGCATATTTATGAGCCAAGTGAAGATGATTTAAGGGAGATTGCCAAATTGGAAAGGAAAAAGAGAAGGAATAGAGGAAAGAAGAAGAATAACTAGAAGCGATAAGGTTCTTTTGTATTTATAAAGTTAGCATAATGATGGTTTAGATTCTCCTGTGTTTTTAGCAATAAGTTTCATTTCTTTAACAAAAATTCGTTGTTTATTACAAACTTTGCATTCATAATCTAAATAGTCTAGTAATCAAAAATATACATTTTCATAGATAAAATATATACTGTCACTAGGGAGTCAAAGGTGTTAGTAAACTAATACTTGGTTTGTAATATTACCTTGCATGTAAAAACAAAAGTTTGTCAGTAGGAAGGCAGGTTTTGTAATCTACGTATCAACGTTTGTTAATACTCAGAGATTGTTCACATCCGTTTTATTCATCATGAAAATTTTTTTTTGCTTTAAATGCTATAGGCCAACAGGCTCGAACTCCATACCTTTCTAAATCGATTCTGAAAATGCCGTTAAATTGCAACGGTATTTCCAAAACAAATGTATGAAAGGTACCAGTATGCTAAAGCATCTAAATTTTTTTTAAAAAAAATTTCAGGTTTGTGCGATGAGGTCAAAATCACGTGAGCTAAAATTTTTCGACGTATTTTGAGAAAGATTTACGACATTTTAAGAACTAAGTAATTCTCCCAATTTTCTCCGAGGTTTTGCAACTCTTGAGGTCTCATTTGTCCTCCGTTTTTCTTTCCTGAAATGATTCCTCTGTATCCCAACTACAATTTTAGGTAATCTTAATTTACTTTGAAAATTTCCAGATATCTAGAAGAAGCCAAGTTTATGTTTTAATTAACCAGAGACCCACGAGGATATAAAATTATTATAGTGGAAAGGATCTGCCCCTCTCAGTCGAACAATGCGCGATGCGAAAAGAAAAAAAAAACATTTAATTATGTGAATTCTAAAAATAGATTCCAAGTATGTGAACGGATGGATCGGTCGTTTCAAAGAACTCATGTCGAAAACATTACCGTAAGACGGATAATTTTGCTTTAAATAACGAAAGAATCTCTAGTTCTCCTCCCTTTTTATTGGTTAGTATCGCATAACCATCATTTTATGATATGGAGGGATAATGTGAGAGGAAAACGAAATTTTGTTCAGAAATACGTAAAAATACACAAAACCCCAAAATTGATGCTCTCGTATATTTTCAACTTGCAAGAAAGTTGAAGCCAACAATTTTGGTCTGGATTGCAATCAGATTGCATCCTCCTTCGGAATATACTACTCATCACAACGAATGATTCTGAAAGTAAAACTGTTCTGAAATGACCCCCACCAAACAATTTAATTTTACTCGAGTATGCTCATTTCAACGTTATGAGATCTCTCTTGGACCAAGCATCATTCCACGCGTAAAATTTTGTTAAGGTACAGCAGAAGGTGTTTTGCCATACATAAAAAGGCCATGACAAAAAAAGTCCAGAACGAGAGTAAGCAAGCAATTCCTACATACAAAAAGTGAATTTCCCTTTCTAATTGTTCGGTTTGGACTAAAACATTGTTCACAATTAGTCTGTGCCATTCATTCGTTTGTGTGTGCAGAATATAGTTTTATTGTTCCAATTGAATTATTCCCAATGAGGAAAATGGGCGATTGTTTTTTTTTCACTATTGATTTGCAAGCATTCATTAATATCATAGTCAGCTATTACCAATTTGAATAAAGTTAAATTAACGTTTGCTACAGAAGTCTAGACCCCCCCAATTACATTTCTTCTCAGTGAATCAACATTATTTATTACTGTAGTGGTTTATTTCCAGGTAAAAACTGGAGTCAACACCCTCCATATTTAAGGTTGTGTGTGTGTTTTTTTTTAGGTTTAAGATTTTTAAATTTGATTTGATTTGAGTCCACCACCGACTACCAAGATTTTTCACGAGACGAAGATCTTTGTTTCATAAATTCATAAATACAGGAAAATAATAACAGAGTGTTCGTGTATTTGGCCAATAGTGATTCGATTAGGATAGAGCATTTAGTGAAGCTATCCAAGGTATTTATCTATTGTTCCTATACTTGAAAAGCTAACGTCGCTGTGTTCCTCCATTGGGTTCCTTTTTTTTTATAGACCACGTCCATCCCACTCTACACCGCAAAATCCCAAACGTTCGTTGATTGGGTACCACACATCCACCCCACTTTCAGCCGCTTAACACAAACATCAAATACATGTACTACCATGAAGTTATCACACATTTTACCGTTCATATTGGCATCACCAGCACACGCTCTTCTACCAATCAAGGATTTTCGAGTTCCTACAATAGTTGCATCTGATGCAATTATACATTCAAAGGCATTGCACCTGAGAACAAGGCGACAACAACCGTCTTTGGACGTATCCAATCAAAAGGATACTGTCGATAACGAACCAACTGAGGTCACATTCAAGTCGATAGATGCCATTCAAGTATTGTACACAGATGATTCTAATTCTATATATTACACATACCTATCATTAGCCGATGGACTGCTGTCATATAAACAAGAGTTTCCTTTGTTAATTGATACAGGAAGTCCAATTAGTTGGGTCTATGGGAAAAATTGTACTGACTATGGTTGTTCTTCCGAAGCAGTAACCAAATTTGATTTTCCAAATGAACTACAATATAAATCAGGTTTCAGCATAGTTTATACAAACAATACGGTTTCAGGTGAATTGATCTCCTTGAACGATAATAGCATTGACATGTGTTTGGGTAATTGCTCAGAAAAGTTCCAAGTTTCAGATTATATCCTTGGGATCGCCAATAATTCACCAGCAATATTCCAAGGATTCTCCATTAGTGGACTCTTAGGATTTTCATCAACCCCAACAGATCAAAATTTAGTCACTCAATATAAGAACGATAAATTGATTGACGCAAGCATTTTTGCATTATATTTAAGTTCCCCTGATAAAGTTCAATTCCATTCTAAGGACGTAGTGGAACTTTCCAAACAATATTTAGGAGGTTTAATGCTATTTGGAGATGAAGCTACAAATAACCTTGGTAAATTTTCAAACTCAGATTCCGTGATGTATGCTGATATTGTGGATAACAAAGATAAATCTTGGTTAATAAATATTGATTCTGTTTCCGCTTCTAATTCAACTGTTCAGAATATTAAAATTTTGGAAGATGACTCTTCTTCTGGTTCTTCCAAATTGACACTCATAGATTCAGGAACAACTGGTATTGTATTCCCATTTAAAGATGCACTCGAAGCTCATAAAATGCTTTTTGGAGATTACGGTTATGTGAACGATAATCAAGGGAACTTTGCATTCTACTGCGACATGGCCAATGAAGATACAAAATTATCATTTCAAATTGGAAACAATACAATAGAACTTCCAAGTTTATTATTTAAAGGAGCTGCTTATAATACCCTGGGATTGGAAGGTTTCTGTGCATCTAAAATACAAGGTTTAGATTCATATGACTTTTGGATCTTGGGACAAGCATTCTTAAAAAGTTATTATACCATTTTTGATTTAGATTCAAAAAGAATTGGATTTGCTGAAGCCAATTTGGGTGAATTTTCTGTCAACGTAGATGGTCAACAGGGTAAGATTTCTCCTGCAACAGCACAAAGTAAAGTGACTAAATATTCAACCGTTACTGCTGTTGAGTTAGCCACATCCTTACCAGATAGTACCACTTTGCGCACAACAAGAGCCTCAGACGGCAAACATAGACATGGTAATACCACCAATGGTAGTTCACAAACTGCAACAAACATCGCCAATGGTGTCTACGCACAGACATCATTCGCCGTTTCCATCGTACTTGCATTCCTTGCATGTTTGGTTATTTAGATGACCTTTCAATTCTTTTAAATTGTATTCTAAACGGTTTATCTTTAATATTTTGATATATAGACTATAAAAGTTAATTAATATAAAACGATTTTTAATTTGAAATCCTCTCAAGTTATAACTGTTAACCAAGAAAGTACAGAATAGAAAAGTATTACGGGATAAATTGCCAACAGAACCCTACCTGGGAAAACACCGGAACACTTTAAACTCATAATCCCAGCATAAATACTCCATAAATTCAACACTGTCATTAAAATCAATCTAATAAATTTCCATTTCAATACTAATGAACAAATCAACTCCCCTACCACTATAGGAAACATTGAATATCCAATTGCACTAATGGCAGACATGAAAGAAATGGTCCCACCCAACAATTGAACATTTAATCCGATTATAACATACAAAATCCAAATAAATGCAAAACTACCTGAAAAGACTTGATTTGTTTGGTTAGAGCTTGCAGATAAACCCAAGGCAACCAGGTATGTCAAGGAAAATATTAAGGGGCCCCAAAGGTCCCAGTCCAAATTATCTTGAGTAATTAATTCACGGCTTGCGATACCACTTGTATTTTCAACGTCTTCGTCTTCCTCTTCTGATACTGGTATGACACGAGAATTTAGAATCAGTTGAGGCAATTGAACCCCATTTGAAGATGCAAATTCCAAAAATCTATTTTGCTGCAATTGTGCCAATTTCTTCAATTGCATGGGCCATACGACGATCATTAATCTTTTACCTATCTGTAATAAATCCCGTTTCAATGTTGACAAAATAGGCTCATCTAAAGTATCACCACCAGTATACTGATGCTCCTTGATTCTAGTGTTTTCTGGTAACTGCGCACCAGACGCAGCAAATGAAGTAAATGCTGAAGACAAATCTACTTTCGGAACTAGGTTAAAGGGCAAAAATGGACTAGATCTCGATGCAGCTTGTGGATTATTCGATGTGGATTCATTTTGTTGAATATTACGTGGTGCTTGTGAAGGTTGGGACGAAAGAAAGTCATCCTCATCGGCAATTATAAAATCATTTACGTCTGGAGTTATTTCTGTAGACCCCCATTTTTGAGTTGACATAGTGGGATTATATGATTCAATTGGTTGGTTGGTTGTCGCTGTTGTTGTTGGTGTTTTTGATTTGTTAGGAATGCGCTAATTGAGGTGTTCCGTGTTGAATTTTTGTTGTGTCTTAGTTGGCAAAAATAGTAGCAGATTCTGATTTGGTGGTTAAGGGAAGCTTACCTATTAATAATTACGGCCATCAACATCCCACATTTAATTAACTGATTTATTCATCTATAATCATATACATACATATATATATATACCAGTGACACCTCTATATAAAGCTATATAACTTTATCTTCTTCTAATCGTCAAAATTATTGTAATCCATTGAGCAAGTTCTTACAACGCCATATTCATCTGATAATTTATTTAAAGTTTCGAAATCTTCGTCTGACAAAGTGAAAGTTTTCAAGTTAGAAATAAGTCTCGATTCTTTAACAGACTTAGGAAGAACGATGGTCTTTCTTTGAAGGGCCCAGGAAACTAATACTTGGCCTGCGTCAACTCCATTCTTGTTCGCAATTTCCAAAATTGTTTGATGCTTAATCAATGGGGACTTGGCAGAACCCAACGGTGAATACGCGGCAATTTTAATGTTCTTTTCTTTACAATAGTCATATAATTCTTGTTGAACTAATAAAGGATGTGCTTCAATTTGATTCACAACTGGAACAACATCAATTTCTGGATCGCTCAACAATCTTTCCAATTTCTTTTTGGTAAGATTAGAAACACCAAGGGCTTTAATTTTCCCCGACTCTTTATATAATTTTTGGAGAACCTTATAGGTATCAACATAATTCCAATCAGAATAAGGTTCTCTAGTTACAGGATCAATTGAAACTGGCCAATGTAATAAATACAAATCAACATATTGAACTCCTAATTTTTCAAGTGATTCATCAAGAGCCTTTTCAACTTCCTTATGTCTATCGTTCCAAACTTTGGTAGTAATAAAAATCTCTTCACGAGGAACACCAGAATCTTTAATAGCTTTACCAATATATTGTTCATTTTGATAGCATGCAGCAGTATCAATATGTCTGTACCCATTTCTTAAGGCCGCTAAGACAGAATCATAAAATTCATATCTATTGTCCAGTTGCCAGGTCCCTAAACCAATAGCTGGGATAATGGAACCATTATTTAGAGTATACTTTTCGTTTCTGAATTGTAATTGAGTTGACATGATTTAATATTTAGGAACTACGATGGGTGATAACTAGTTGAAAAATTTCCTTAAATGGTGGGGGAGTGTGGGACCTTTTATAGTGCGGGATTTTGAACCCTGGGACGGGTTTCCTATTTGAGTATTTTCCGGATTTTACTGGAAATACAATGAACACCTAAACCACATCTACAATTTCATTACTAATCAAGATCATGAAAGCTCAAAGCTCGATTTGGACACATTCAACCTGTGCAAAATTGTCATTATCATTATACCTAGAAACATCGATCTATACAAATATAAATAATTATTTCTTTAATCTAAATCCAAATATTCTTTTCCCATTATTACCACCACTTGCATCACTCTTACTGTTACCAGAACTTATACTCACTTCAGAAGGAGCCCTTTCTAATTTCGAATATTCAACTGATGATGATTCATCCCCCGAAACTTCCTTCTTTCTGTGTCCAATATGAAACAAGCCATGTTTTCTAATCGGAGCAGGAGTTGGAGCAGAAGAAGCCCCAGGACCAGCAATTCCAGATTTAATAGACGAAGCTGTACTAAGAACATACTCTTCTCCTGGCCTAGTTGAAGCAGCTCGCAAAATACCAGGACGGAATTTCGACTTTCCAGAATTAGTAGCACTCTTTTCTGAAGTCAGCTTATCCATTGCAGTTAAATCAACTGACAGTTCGGCTCTTCTATTTTTGCTGAACGGTGTAAGGCTGACTAAGCCACGTAAACTGGTATGAGAAGTACTTCTGGAAAGTGATGGTTTCAGACTCTTCAGACTTCTTTGAGTATTCAACGACGAATTGGAATCTGAAGGTTTTATTGGTGTGCCTCCACGCAAATCAGCATCACTATCAGTGTTTTGACGGTCGCTTTCATCACCAATAGCAGCATCCATTCCTCCTGGCAGTGACACCACAGATTCTCCAGCAGATACCGATTGTTCCTTTTCTTCTTCAGAGGCTTCATTAATGGAAGGGATGGGTTCGGCAACATTAGGTACGGATGTTGCCTTACGTTTACTAGCCATAACCATCCCTCTTTGGTATTCCAATTCATTCAAGGCTGCTGCGATGTCGATTTTAGTTCTCTTCAAAATCTTGGTCATAGCTTTTAAATTAGCTGCTCTTAACATCAATTTCAAATCAGTGACAATAGTACTTGCTTCAAAAATCAAGTTGATACAATAATCAGACGGAATCGGAGCATTTGGCGAAATCAACTCTTCAAGCGTATAATTTGCATTGCTATCTTCTTCCTTTTTATCTGTTTCGTCTTCAGCCTCTCTTTCAGTCTCTGCGCGTTTAAGCTCCTGTAAAAAGAAACTATGTTTATCGAACACCGATTTAGATCTAGATCCAATTTGAGGCGCTGAATTTTCATATGTATCCAAATATCCTAATGAATATTCTTGTTCATCTTCCATACTCTTCTTCGAATCGTCTGAAATTTCTTCTTCCTCATCATCATCCACTTTAGTCGACCTAGAACTTGCTCGCGGACTGGTATCTGTGCTTCTCATTCTGGTTTCAATTGAATCACTCCTGGATGTAGATCTATCACTCGACATTGTACTCTTTCTGTGAATTTTTGATGTCTTTTTCAATAATGCAATATCCAAATATCCATCGTCAACAGTATCCATAAATCCTTCATACTCATCTAAGGGGAATTTAAAGTTAGGATCTGGTTCAATTCCAATATCTTCCAACACTTCGAAATACTTTTTCTTTAACTTGTTTCCTTCTCCTACGATATATGCTTCCTTTCTACCAATGATACCAAAAAGAACTTCACTGATTAAATCATATAATAATGGAACTCTAAAGAATTTAGCAATCAATAAATTATCCAAAACAGTTGGAGCCAAGATCCATTTATTTCCAATCTGACCAGTATACAAATATTCACAAAATGCCTTTACGGTTATAGTAGGCCACGGAAGATAAAGCCGTCTTGGAATTAACGCAGGTTCCATTCTAAACTTATCGACTTCGATATTATCAAAATTTAACAAGGCATTCTCGAATACTCGCTCTGTATATTTTTGATCACTCGAATAATTAGTGCTCGATGAGTCCTCGTCAGACTCTTTATAATCGCTAGCAAGGCTGGTATCTCTCGTAGCTTCTGGAGTATCTGACGGCGGCGAAAAGATCGCAGCTGTCTTCGACTCACTTTCTCCATCCAGTGATTTTGAATGATCACTAGCTTCGACCATATCAGTTGACTTCCTTCTTGTTGCTGGAGATCTTCCTATGTTTGGTCTTAAGTTGGGAAATGGAGAACTTAATAAATCAGCATTACTCCCTGCTCCAATTATATTTCCTTGTGCTGAGATGGATGCTCTTGGTGAACCAAATGGTGAATCTCTAGGGGATTTGGAGGTCGGAATATTACGCAATACAGTCAAGGTATGGATTAAGGAAGCTCTTGGGGAACTGTGATCTTGAGAACTTTTTCTTGATGAACTTCTGAATGATGTTGTCACTGGCACAGTAGGAATTGGCTCTGCAGGTAACGGTAACTGCGGTGGTATGTGCTGTAAATGTGACGTCATTAATGAACTTGTACTTGAGTGGAATGAAGCGACGGAACCTTTTCTTGTAGTGTTCACTTGGTGTGGATCTATCGCTGAAGAGTATGAAGATAAATTTGGTCTAGATGCAGGATCAGGGGATTCTAGTTTTTCACTGGATTGAGCGGGAGAATCAATGCTAGAAGATTCTGAAGAATCCTGAAATGGGAGTCTGAACGTGGGGGCATCCTTGGGCGCTCTTGGTACATGCATGGATAAATGTAGCTTTTTTTCTGGTTCTTCCTTCGGAGTACTCATTCGCTCAGGTTGTGAACTATCATTTGAAACTACTGAAGAACCGCTATCGGATAACTTCAGTTTACTCGTCGTTAGGTTGCTAGATATGGCTGAAGAAGAACTACTGGTCTTTGATCTTAATCCGTGTCCTTCTACTGTCCCTGATTCTTGCTCGGACTCAAATTTATCAACCGCCTGAACATATCCTCTTGATAATAATGAAATGAAATATCTGCCCCATCTTTCCATCAAAACAACAAGACATACCGGAATTCTATCACCACTCGACGATACAATTTCAAAATCAGAAACCAAATCCCCATATCTATCAAATGCATTCCTTCCTAATGTAATGGCAGCTGGCGGAAACACCGATCTAATGGTGGTGAAAGTTTGTTTTGGAGCTGCATAATGAACATATTCACTGAAACTGATTGCTGTATGGGTCGATTTATCTGTACTCACCGATACAACCGATTGCTTTCTATCTGTAGGTTCAATAGGTGAAATTGGTATCTCTACTTCAACGGCGCCAGAACTACTGGTATCAGTTAGGCATTCATCACTTGAATCCTCCGACTTATGGTGGTAGATTCTAGTTCCATCCACAGAATGATAATGCCCACCTGCTAATTCTGAACTCGCCAAAATATTTGTAACAGGCAAACTGACTGTAATCATTAATGTAAAATACCTGATGCTACTCGTTGTTCGTGAAGTCAAATAATTCCCTAATAAAACCACCTTGTGATGGGACTGCCAAGCAAATCCACCCCAAAATCTATGACTACCATAATCATGGTTACAGAATATATTCATTCTTGACCACTTCCCTGTAGGCTTATTATAAATGAAAATCGAAATTTCATATTCACCTTCCAAAAATCCTGTTATCACTATATTTTGGCCAAATAGACCACCCGAGGGATATTTCAAATTAAAAGGGATTGTTATATTTGCAGATGATTTAGATTTTTTCTTTCTATGTGTAGGTAATGTTTTTCCATGTTTTATAGTTTTGCTGAATTTAAATGAAACTAGCGGATTGGTGGCTTCTGGTTTTGTTGAGGTGTAGACGATAAGCGATTCTTCTTGAGTCATAGTACTTGCTACAACCTTCCCTTTAAGGTCAACTTCTGGTTTCTTCTCAATTTCTTCTACAAAATCCACAAGCATGCTTTTTGTAATATCGAGGTTTATCAGGTGCTCATCATTGGCTATAAAATTGATTAATCCCCTATCATAATCTTTAGCTGGATTCCCTGATGTGACAGATAAATGAATCGGTTCTGATCCTACATATTTCTTCTCTACTAAATCAAATATTGCATTGTTATAAAGTGGATTTGAATTTTCGTCTTTTCCTCCTCCGATAAATATACCAAAATGATCTTCCCGGTTAGCAAATTTTAAACTTGAGATAGGAGTCATCTTATGATTGTAACGAGGGCAAGGAATTGCTTTGTTAATGTGGTGGTGGGAGCCATCATGTAAGCAAGTCCATTGATTCTTTTCTAGGTTAAATTCCCAAAGGTCATTACATGGTACAAGAAATTTGTCATTAGTTTGAGTCTCCGGTATGGCCAATCCCCCGAACAAATAAAGACAGTTATGTACTGCACATATTTGATGTAATAGCCTTGGGCTTGGTCTTGGGGAGGTTGGATTTTTGTATGTTACTCTGGTCCATGTACGTTCAATTAAACTTAAGTAAAATAGTTCTCCAGAAAGGTATTTATCAAAAGTCTTAAATCTTGATGCTGATGTATTAATTTTGGTATGAAATACTTCTTTAATTTCTTCTATGGTGTAGTCATTTAATTCTAATCCCATTGTAAGTCCACCATAAGTGAATACCAAGGAATTGTATAAAGTAGATGAAGAACCAGTCCTCACATTTAAATTCAATCGATCATCTCTTTCAGTTGGAGGGAGTTGAAGGGAATGACAGGCACTAGCTGTCGGAAGTAATGTTGCCATCTAGTATGTTTCTATTGAATATATATATCCTTGGAATAATTTTCACTAACCCAATCCAAGTTTATATGAGTATGATTTATTAAAGTTGGTTAAGTGAAGAAATCAAAAATGTTAATTTTAAAAGTTAATTAATAAGGGAATAGTTGCTGATTGATGTTTAAATAGTTCTCGACATGCAAATGAAAATGGTTCACCTAAAATCTATCTGTTAAATCTATTCAATCGATTAGAGTTCGCTATCGCTATCGTGGATTGAGGATGGATCAACACAAATCAAAAGTAAATTGACGATTGTTGTAAATTTAAATGAATACACTTAAAGGGGGCAAAATATGAAAGGTTGGTTGTAAATAAATTTTGAACTCAGATTAAAAATAAAATGTGTCTAACAAAATTTTAAAGTTTCTTTGCTTTCAATTAAATCTTTCAAATATTATTATATTATGTGTTAACCCTCTCTACTAATTGACACTAATTATAATATTGGTGGTATTTAAAGTATATGATGGTATATGGGTGTAATCGTCAGAAAAGTTGGTGAAAAGGAAGAAAAGCTAGGTCGCTATAAGGTTTCCTAAACAGGCTCAATGATCAATTTGTTTTATTTGTTAAGTTTCAACTTCAATTCAATTTATTGTATTGTTTGTAAAATTGTATTGTTCTTTAGCAAATTTAAATATGTTGGGAAAAAAAATTTCTTCGTTCTTCGTTACTGAATCGAATTGAATTGATTATAATATGTAATAATCAAATCAAAATTATCAGGTATAGTTAACTTGAGAATTGAACACCAGGGTAACGAATTCAGATAATCAAGGGGCGAGAGATAAGTGTATTTTTATGAGTTGAAGCTTATATTTTTGGGAGGAATTGTAAGCATGTAATTCCAATTTGTGTTCTAGAACAAATCTAATTATTACTTTTAAACCTCATCGTATTGGGCAGAGTAAAAATATGACCGTTAGATCGCAATTTCTTAAAGATGCTCAAGTTGAAAGGATTTTAGTAAGGCGTCGATGTTTTGAACTGCACAAGATCAAGTACATAAAGCTAGTATCAGGAATTCAAATTGTAGCAATTGTCAATTGGTAGCCTAAAGAGCTAATACATGCAATAAGAAGAAAGTTTTCTACGCTAGCTTCGCAATGACAGTACCTTCTAAGGGCAACAATTTTCAGGCTTTTTAAGAAATAAAACACTGGGCTATTCTCTTTGTCAAGTCTAATCCAAGTTTTGACTCAACTGCACAATTTTGAATTTTAAAAAAAATAGATTGTAGGATGTATAAGATTCTCAGATGTGATTCAATTGTAGGCGAGCTCCATTCGAAATTCTACTACAGTATTAAATATTGAAGCTTTCAAAAGACACAAATTCTAAAGCGTTGTATCCCACTAACTGGGGGGTTAATTACATGCATGGTCAGAACTTGTCTTGCTTAAAGTCTAAATCACTGTATTTCAAGCGATAAATCAAAAAGAAATCATTGTACTACTTTGAATGTACTTTGACGTTGTCTCCTAAATGGTTCACTAGTTTGTTTTGTTTGTCTGGGAGAAAGTGATCTTTAGTGTTACACAACTAATGTATTTAGCAACTATTTTAAATCAATTTATGAATCCTTCTCCTAGAAAATCGAATAATGACAAGAGCAACTTTAAACCACAAAAAATGTAAGAAATTAGTCTAAAATGTAACTTTCAATGTCCAGAGATACTTTACCATCATATTAAAGCATTCCCCTTCCTCGATAAGGAACAGAAGTTGGTTTGCAACCATTACATTGGAAATGTGTGACACAAAAGTTATAAAATATTTCTTTAGTTAGCACGTGACCTAAATTATTTGAAGAACCTTTGAGTAATTAAAAAAAAAGAACAATTTCCATTCCCAATTAGGAAATCCAATGGAAGCTTCTGAATTAAACAAGTCCGAACAAGAACGGTAAATTGTAGGTTGCTTTAATTGATTTATCTGCAACACAAGTTTAGCAAACCATCATCCATGATAGTCACGTAAACTTAGAACAATTTCTTGATAAATTGCTTGTTTCATTTCACGAAAGCGAAATGAAATTTCCGATTGTTTAGTACCCAAGAAATCTCGATTTTACACAAAAACCTACCAGCGATCAATTGGTTTAGATTCAGCCCCAATTGATATTGCGTACATTATAATCGAATGGTAAATTCGGTTAATATATCTAACCTTAATGCAACATTTTGTAATGGTTTAGCTAGATACATAAAAAACTTGTTTCATTTCATTTTTCATTCCAAGTTCCATCAGTCACACACATTAGCTGAAATAAAATTAAAATTAGTTTCCCCGAGTTCCCCCTGATTTTTCTTCTTCCACCTTAAAATCACCACCAAGAAAAAAAAGACAAACAACCGTTGCTCTTTTTATTCTACCAACAGTCAATCAGCTTCTATTTAGAAAACATCCAAATAGAACTCAATTCACCATAATCAGTCAATTGAGCACATATATAACGTCAATTCATTTCTTCCATTGAAAGAGTATTAAACTACGTTTTTTTGAAACCAACCGAATCTTTAAAAATGGCAGGCTCACTGACAAGCAATAGCAGCGAGCCAAAACCTAAAAGGGGTTCATCAATCTTAAAATCATTAACCAGTAGCTCTAAATGGGTTTCACCATTTAGATCTAGTGGTGAGGATTCAAAATCAAAGAAAGTTAATTTACACCAAAAACTTAGAGACGAGAATAAAATTACTGAAATTAAAGTTCCAGCTAAATTTGCTGCCCATCCAACTTTAGAAGCAGAAGAGTCCAGAAAGAAGAGAGAAGCAGAAGAGGAAGAAGCCAGAAAGAAGAGAGAAGCAGAAGAGGAAGAAGCCAGAAAGAAGAGAGAAGCAGAAGAGGAAGAAATAAGAAAGAAGGAGGAAGAAGAAGAAGAATCGAGAACTAAGGAAGAAGCAGAAGCAGAGATTAAGCAAACCGAATTGACCGCGGAAGAAGAACCAGACTTAGAGAACAAGCAAGCCCAATTGACCACGGAAGAAGAAACAGAACCAGAGACCAAGCAAGGCGATGAGACCACTGAAGGCGAAGCTGCAGGAGAAGAAGCTACTCAACAAGAAGCAAAAGAGGGAGATGAAGAAAAACACGATGGAGAAGTTCTTGAGGCTCCAGAAACTTCTCCAAATCAAGAAACTGGTGCAGTTGATGCTGAAGAATCACATTCCGAAGAAGAAACCAGCATCTACGAGGATAGCGAGTTTAGAGAAACAATCCTTGAACAATCTCCAGAACTAGTAACAGGAGAGGAAGAAGCAACAACTAAACCAGTAGCTGACAAGGACGTTGAAAGAGGTCAGGAACCTGCATCTGCTTTAGATGAAAATCAACCTGAAGCGACAGGCGAAACAATTGAGCCTATTGGAGATGACAACATTGAAGAACAAGTCAAAGAAAATCCAATTGAACTCGTAACCCAACCAGGTACAAAATATGAACCTGTTGAATTACCCAATCAAGAAACTTTAGATAAACTAAAAGACAAACCGGCTTTATTGAAACGTTATCAAGATTTGAACGTTGCTGCTATTGGATCAGTTGCCCGTAAAGTTGATGATCCTAATAAAGTTATCGATTTAGGATCTGGTTTAAGAATGACCCAACAACAGTTGTTAGATATTGCTGCCAAAAGGGTCGCTCCAGTCCTAGCTAATATCAATCAGGAAGTTAGTAAAACCAGACAAGAGGACGAAATAAAGAGACAACAGGAAATCTCTCACAAGATTCAAAAACATGAAGGTAAGTTAGGAACCGACTATGAAAAGCATTTGAAAAAGATTGGAAAAAAGAAGGACAAATTCAACAGAGAAATTGATGAACAAATTACCAATTTACTTCTTACGATGAAAAATGCAGAATTGGCAGCCTCAGAATTTGAGAATCAGACTAAAGAAGAAATCGAACTCGCTAATACTGAATATGAGGAACGTGAAAATAAAGCTAAAGAACAACATGAATTAGATAAGGAAACTTTAATTAAAAACCATGAGGAAATGGTCGTTATCAAGGAACAAGAGTTACAGGATTGTAAAGTGGCTCAGGAAACCTGTACACAAGAAATTGAACAACAGCAAGAGAGGAAGGCTGAATTGGATAACAAGAATTCAGAATTGTCTACGCAGATTGAGGAGTTGACTGCTAAATTAGACGAAGAAACCGCCAAATTAGATGAATTGAAAGTTAAATATAGTGCTGAAGATGAAGCTGTTAACGCCAATTTATCCAAAAAGAAGGAATTAGAAGATGAAGTTGCTCAAGTTAAGCAGAACCTTTCTGAGAAGAAAGAAAAGCATCATAATTTACTGGCTGAAGTTGGTATCTTGGCAGGTACTTTGGCTGCTTATACTGCCAAATTGACTACCTTGAATTCTGATAAAGCAGAAAGGACACAGAGACTCGATGAAGCTAAAAATAAGTACCACTCCTGGCAAGCTGAAAGACGCGATATGGCAGAAGAAGTTGCAAGAGAGCACGAGCGTAAGAGATTAGAAACTGCTCAAGAATACGAAACTAGAAAACACGAAGAGGAACTTCAAAGACAAAGAGTAAAGGAAGAAAGCGAAAGGCAAGAGCGTGAAGAAATGGAGAAACGCGAACTTGATGCAGAGAAGCAACGTCAAGAAATTGCTAGATTGGAAAAAGAACAGGCCGAATGGGAACAAAAAGAGAAACTATTAGAACAACAACAAGCTCGTGAAGAGGAAGAAATGAAGAAAAAGGATCCTGAGTATCAACTTGAGCAAGCTATCAAGAAAAGAGAACTTGAACAAAAGAAATTGGAAGAAGAAAGAGCGGAGCAAGATCGTATTTATATGGAACGTACTGCTAAGGACAAAGAAGAACAAGAGCAACTAGAGAAGGAGATTGCCGAATTACAAGAACAACGAGCCAAAGCTGCTGCTGCAGAAAGAGAAGAAGCCGAGCAGATTGCTAATGTTAAACTCCTCCAAATTGAAAAATTGAATGAAGAACATGATGCCAAGTTGAGGCTCTATCACCAAAGATTAGAGTTTGAGAATTTACAGAAACAAAGATTATCAGAAGAAGTTGAAAATTTGAAGAAAATCCAAGGATTAAGAGAAGAACGAGCAAGATTGCAAAATGAAACCTTCAAGGATCCAAAAGTTGAAGAAATTAAGAAATTAATTCAAGAACGTGAATTGGAAGTTGAAAAATTAACTAAAAAGATTGAATTGGACGAGCCAAGTTTAAATCCTTCAGGTTCTTTTTTAGGGACTAGCAATGAAATTTCTGCTACTGGAAATGGAGCCATTCCTCAATCAAAAGTTACTGCTCATCAAGATGGCAAAAGGAAAACTAATAAGAAGGCAGTTGCTGGTGGAATAATTGGAGGTACACTCGCAGCAGCTGCTGGTGGAATCGGTGCTGCATTGGGGGCTGCAGGTAGTGCCACAAAGGGCGGGGTACAGAGTGCTACGTCCGCCGTTTCTGGAGTTGCTGATAACAAAGTTTCCACTGGCAGTGCTTCTGATAAGCCAGCAACAAGCGGGTCTGGTAGTATTTTGGACAAAAGTCCAAAAAATCCGCAAGCAACTTTGGATTCTGTAGAGGGAAAATCCAGCATTCCTCATGTATTAAGTGATGATGAATCATGGGAACTCCAATCGGTTTATGAAGTTGTTTCTGATAGTGAGTTTCAATCTCATGAAAATGATCCAAATTATTTTGAAGTCACAAGTGCAGAATTCGACCATCATAAAGCTTTAGAGAAAGAAAAGACTCTTTTGGGAAAGATTTCCGTCTAAATATGTTTATGGATATTATCATTTTATTTTTATTTATGTTATTGTCATTACTATGTTTATTTGCACAAGTGTGTGTATATTATTGAAATGCAAAATTTATGAAGTTATACGTGACTATATCTAGTCGAATTTAATCTTCTTACCTGTGGATTGAACAATTGCAGCACTTGCTCTTTGCGCGGTTGCCAAAGCTACAGAAGATTTCATTCTCTTGTTATCATCCTTTCTTTCTTTAAACACTCTCTTTTTAGGCTTATGGTCAGCTTGTGGTTGTTGCCTTTCATAATTTTCTTCTCTCTGTGGTTGCTGCTTGTAGTCAGCACTATAATCCTTAACTTCTCCTTCCTCAACCTCCTGTTTCTTTCTGTTTGGGGTTCTCTTCGATCTGTCTTCCCCATATTCTAATCGTAATTTTCTGTTTATCATCTTTTGGGCTAGTTTAGATTTTAAGGCAGTTGTAGGTCCGCTTTCATCTTTAAAATCAATGAACGCAAATCCCTTACATTTCCCTGTATCTTCGAAAGTCGCCATTCTAATTCTGACAATCTCCCCACAATGACGGAAATGCTCTTGTAAATTATCTTCAGATGTATCAAAAGATAAGTTACCCACGAAAAGAATTCTACTAGGTGGATTTTTCGAGATATTATCAGTTTCGGTCTTAGCAGGTCTTCCTTCAAATGAGTTTGCATTTTTAATTAACAACTTTCTTCCGTTAAGTATGGACTCACTTAGGGATACGATGGAGTTAACATGATTAATACTTGGAACATCAACGTATGCGAACCCTTTGATTTTGTTGGCATCTTTTTTGGGGATATTTACTCGAGAAATTTCGGATTCTTCAACTTTAGGTAAAGCATCGTCGTCGAATTGGGAGGTTTTAGCAACAATAAAACGAAGAATGTCTTCTTTCGTAGTATCAAAGGATAAATTACCTATCCAGACTCCAAATTCGGACTTCTTGGAAGTTGTAGCTGTGGATTCAGAATCATCTTCGTTGGCTGGTTTTGGAACTGGGTGTTTTTTGGCTAGTTTATCAAGATCAAGCTTTCCCTTTTTCAACAAACGTTGCTGCTTTTTGGATAAGGGGACAGAAGCGGATAAATCAATTTCTATTTGATCGGTATTGGCTTTTTCCTGTTCATCCTTGGTTTCTGGCTCTTCCACGTCTTCTTCTGCTTCATCATCGATTTCTTCTTTCGCTTCTTTTGATTTCTTTGATTTGGATTTCTTTTCCAGTTTTCTTAGTTTCTTCTCTCTCTTAGTCTCTTCTTTAGAAGACACCACGGGGGTTTCATCTGAACTTATATCTGACATCGTGTGTATAATCTGCTTATTCTTAGCTTGTGCTTCTCTTCACAAACTAAAATTTAATCTCATCTCAATTTAGTTTTTTTTTTCCAGCGCCATCGCGAAGGCTGCAAACATCAAATAAAAACTTGAATTACAGTTGCAAAATTATACAGAAGAACTAAGCAGAAGCAAATTCATAAAAAGTTCATTAAAACGACCACTTACTATATGTACACATATATATAGAACAAGAAGCTAATTGTCATCAACCATTTCCAGCCATAGCCATTTCCGCCACAATTCCCCTGATTCTTGAATAATATTATCTATAAAATTAACCTTGTGATCTCGTGACGAATCATTTGAGATTATTATACTATTGCTACCAGAGTAGTTTGTTGTTTCTACTGGGGAGGCAGATAATGAAGATGACGCCGTAGATGATGGAACAGACAGCTGTCGCTGTTGCTGTTGCTGTTGTTGTTGACGTTGTTTCTTTTTCTGCTTGTAATTGTATGATTTTGAAGGTAATCGAGATAGCAACTGTCTAATTTCATGTTGGTCTAACTCAACCAATAAATTCTCCTTTGATTTTAGCAATGCCAATGAAATAAAAATAAGTGAAATGTGTGGATCAATTCTTGAAAATGGGATTGATAAACTTGGGTTACTTGGGGAAAGTGCATATGTTGGTGATTCTGGTAGTTTCTTGCTACCACTAGAAATACTTGAGATACTGAATTCATCATTCAATTCTTGAATTAAATCCCGAAATGAATTTTGTCTCTTTAATTCAGCATCAGCATCCTCTTCCTCATCTACAACACCATTTCCACCATTTCCTTCTTCACTTCCTAAAGACCAAAAAATATCAGGACCTAATTTATCCAAAGTATTTCGATTAACAAAATTTAATTTTTCGTAATAGTAATCAAAATCTCGTTTTGGATTTTTCAATCTCCAGCCTAGTAATAAATCCCAAATTCTACCTCGATCATACTTTGACCAGACTTTAGCCCCACAAAACTTAAGCCACCAAATGACCCATTCATCATCTAACCCTCCAGAACCACTAAATTTTGTTAAGATTTGTTCTTCGTGAAAAAACTGGGATAATTCTGGTAAAACTTTTCTCAAACAGTATATGAAATAAGAAACGCGTTCTTCGATGGTTCCACCAGTAAGTGGCAATGTCGTTTTATTCACCTTCAACGGATTGTTTTCTTGAACAACGGGAGTATGCTTCTTAGAGCTTTTTCTTCTAATGTCTTGATTATGGTGATGATGTTGCAGATGTGATTTTTCTCGTTGTGAGGTATTCAGGTTTGTAGCAAGCCTTCTTTGTGACGGTTCTGGACAATGTAAAAGTACCAAAACTAAACGTTCATAAACATCATGAAAGGACATATTCGAAATTTTTTCGTCATCATAAATTAAATGTTCTAGGAATTGTTTTAAATTGGGAATATTATCAATATAATTGGAATAATCATCCAATAAACTAATTGTTAACAAATTATTCACTGTTGAATGATCTCTACCCATTAATACCCAAGGGGTTCTGGGGATTGGAGGGAACCATTCTGCCAAATTTAAAGCCATCCAAGTCAATGAAGGGTCATATTTTATAATCTTTCCCCATTTGATGGTAAATTTTAATATTGAGCTTTCTAGTATAGATAGTATTTCATGTTCCAACTCAGTGACGATATATTTTGTTTGGGAATATTTTAATCGTTGAATATATTTAGATAAATCACGTTTTATTTTTGATCGTATAACTTCATTTGGATCTGACGGCGTGTGAGATTCACTAACTTCTGATTCATTATCACTTGGATTTGTACTACTCGTAGTTGAGGTACTATTGCTGACATTAACACTTGAAGCTAGGCTTGAATTTACTGTTGAATTGTTTGAACTTACTCTTGTAGTAGTCTCGTGCATGATATCAGAATCAGGTTGAATAAAGGGATTTAATACAAATGGATGATATTTCAATAGTATTGGCCAAACCTTAAAACGAAGAAAAGGCGGTATTCCCTTTTGTCTTGCTATTAATGCTAACCCATGATGATTTTTGGTATTTAGATATTCCTTGCATAGATTGAAAATGTCCAAATCATAGTTGAATGAAGGTTTACGGTCCTGTTCTTGTTGTTCCTGTTCTTGCTGTTGTCTTGATTTTGCCTTGTGGATTAGGATATCGAAATCCTCATCGTAATCATCAAATTCATCAGCGGTAGTAGTTGAAGCTGATAGTAGTGGAGAATCAAGTGGAGAAGACGACGGGGATCTTGTTGAAGATTTACAACTTTCTGTCATTCTTCTGATATGTGATGAGCTTTAGGTGCAATGGTTATCGTCCTTTTTTTGTGAAATTGGATATGGTGGTGTTCAGGCTAAAAGTTTCGTAAGTTTGATATGGAACAAGCAGTGATTATTTAAATGATTTGGGAATTTTTCTGCCTGATAATTAATTATTGTTATTTGTCTTTACAAGGTAAAAAAGAAAAGAAAACTTTGATGGCCTTCTCCTTTTGTTTGGTCTCTGTGTAATTAAATATTAAGTTGAGATGAAAAGTAAGACGACCACTAAATAGCTCAAAAATCCAACAAAAAATTTTTTTTTTCTGTTCTTTAACAAATTAGTAAGATGAATTAAATTGGGACTCGTGTGACATGAAGTTCAATGACAATTGAACTTAATTGAGATGAGCAACTTTGTTTTGCTTTTTCCTTTTGCAGAATGTCTGTGTCTTACTACTTTAAGTTGGAATAAAAGAAGGTGCAAGGTGATCGTTTAGGCTTGTTGGTGTTCCTTGGTGTAATCTTTACTTCTTTTTTTTTTCGTTACTGGTGTTGGATTTAAGATTACCCTTCTTATCGAAATTTATTTAAATAAAAAGTTCTCCTTCTTTTCTTAATTAACGTATGATGAATGTCACTTAATGTATTTCGACCTGCGCAAACGCAATCAACTTAAATTAAAAACGTGTAAGTTGTGATACAAATTGGGTGGTAGTACTGCAGATATTCTGGAGACTGTATTTATTCTTCTTAATATGAAAAAAAAGAAACTTTTATTTTTGTAGACGTTGAAACGCTTCTTTCTGGAAAGCTCTAAACCTTTTAATGGTATTGTACGGATCAACAAATACTTCAAAATATATTTAAGTATTCGAAATATATTTAAGTAATCTTAAATGTAGTGGTAGTGATAGTAGAAGTAGTAGTACCCTTTTGCACCTGAAATGCCGTTACAAATAATGATATAATGTGTATGGCTGGAAATTTCATGTAAAATAGACTTAATTAAAATATGTCCCACAATTTGCCTCTCTTTAAAACGAATGAATTTCTCGTTTTTATATCTTGTGAATGGAGATATATATATGTGAGTGTACCTGCTTCAATTGAAAGGTATAATTCAATGTGGTTAGCGTATTGTTCTTTAGTACAATA
Organism: Hemisphaericaspora xylofermentans; assembly: GCA_002105455.1. Lineage (NCBI taxonomy): Eukaryota > Fungi > Ascomycota > Pichiomycetes > Serinales > Debaryomycetaceae > Hemisphaericaspora > Hemisphaericaspora xylofermentans. Next base: position 111,564 of record NDXA01000006.1, on the reverse strand, counting down.
AATGACAATAGGCTGTTGTGTATTGCCGTCTTCTTAACGATATTTCTCTTCGTAATGAATGATTGATTGATTGGATCGAATTATTATGAACACAATGAAGTTGACTTTCTTACACAACTAAAAAATATTAAGAATCAATCGACAACAAATTGATTAATTGCAACTACTTTCTTTTAACTACACAAATAGAAAGATTGGCTATAGTAGTAGTTTGTTACAATCTAATGATTAGGGGATGTCGAAGGTTTATATGTTAAAAGAAAAATTTGGGTGCATGTTATCCTACTTATTTAAATATAAAAACTAAAAAGGGGTTACAATTCAAAATGCGATAATGAAATTTTTACATTATACTTGATAACCCCCATCTCCATTGTAAATTTTAATTATTTAGAATACGACTCTACATGAGAGGTGATTTGATTTGATTATAGTTAGTCATACAAACAATCCCATTGTAAATCGTCTCATGATCGCCATTTATTAAAAACTTCTCACCCACATGCCAAACAATAAATATAAGTGGGGAAGGGTGATGATTTAGAATGTGTATTTTTTTGTTGTTGTTTCAAGTTATTTTTATGTCGACGACTAATGGTAGTGTGCCTTTATCGAATTGTGGGCACACTTCCATTATTTAAGTACTGTGCAATTGTCACAATACTCAGTACATTTGCTGTGAGTAGTATTCGTTAGCATTGCAACACGCGACATTTAAGTCACTAGGTTGTATTTCTATTTGACAACTTAACTTATATACACCCCAGAAAACATAGCCCGTTGTCACAAAGTAGTCTTTTCCACTTTGGCAAGTATTGGAAATTCGTGTTCCAGGAATTGATTCTCTTTAAGCAGAGCAATTCTGCCATACTTTGTAGTTTTGTAAGTTTTGAGAAGATTGAGAAGTATCGATTGTTTTGCGTATTTTTGTATACTACATCTAATATGATACAGTGTTAGTATAAGCAAAGACTCTAAGTCAGAAATGTAATCTCTAGATTATCTAGAGCATTAGTGGTGAATGAAGTACTCTTACATCAACACAATAAATTACCACTATCAGCCCCATTAGCGAAGATTGATTTGCAATTTCCCTTCGCGGCCACTCGAAGTTAGAAAACCTGCTACGGCGATGCGATTCAGTGTTGTAAGTTTCACCTAAAAATTTTTTTGGGGGCTCGCCGTAGTTCCATAAGTTTTCTTCGCTCCCCTCCCCCTATTTTTATAATTTTTTTTGTTTTCGGACCTAAACTACCGCCACTGTTTGCAGGAACCGAAACCACCACCATATGGAGCATTGCAACCACACTCTGGAGATTTCGAAATTTTATCAATTGAAATTTTCAAATCCCATCTGTATCTTTGTATAATCAGTGTAGAAAAATTACCAAGACACTTCGGTCCAATACAGTCACTAAGAAACAAAATGCAAGAAGCTAGTTAAACCCCTTTTCAACCCTTTTTGAGTGTCTTTATGTGTAATGTTGTTTCTAAGCATTTTAGGTCCAATTGCGGAATGAAATTTGCAAAAATATTTCATAAATCAAGTTTATCGGAAATTTGCATCCCAATGAATTTTCGGTGTAAACGAATGCCAATACTAAAATTTATTCATTAACTACTTCAACATCCGTGGATTACTCTTCTCCTCATAAACATTTGAAAACTTGACAAATTAAACTTCAAAGTTTAGACCAATATAAAGTCCCTCGGTAGCAGTGCTATCATGGAAATCTCGTTGGATATATCGCGGGATTCGGAATTAAAGATTATCCAAGAAGGCTGGCAGTTAGAACACCGAAGAGAAAAAATAATAAAAAAAAATACTTCCGAGATCCGCATGTTCCAGTAGTTACATTTTCCGTCCTTTTTCATGGTGTTTCTATATGTGGATGAAATCCAAATACACAGTTTACATAAGCATTTGCAAGCTCAACAAAGATAGATGATGAGGCTGAATCTATGTTTTATTTTATGACAAAAATCGAGCAAAAAAAAAAATCCAGGAGGAGGTTTAAATTAACCGAGAGAATTAAATATCATGAGCCATCACTAATTGAATCATACTTTCAAATTCGTTTAACAATCGACAAGTATGATAAATTAAGTCTCTTGGTTAACAATAAATTTATTTCCGACCTGGGCCGATGTTAGATGACAAACGGGTAATTCTTAGGTAACTGCCAATATTAACAATAGTTTTGTGTCTAATTGCCAATGTTTATATTTTTTGGTTTCATTGTTTTTAGCCCATCACTGTAGTTCCGTAAATTCCTGTCTTAGAATTTTTTTTTCTATGGGGGGGGGACAGAGATCACAACTTTCTATAAATATCAATTCTGTTTCACTTTACTCCATATTTTAAATTATAGTTGTTAAGAACTACCCTCCAATCACAGTTTATAATTAATTCCCTATTTGGCGATACTTTTTTTGAAGTGTATTTACAAGGTTGTCATAATTCACATATATGAGGTCAATCCTTATCAAATAATTCATACCATAGAACAAAGCAACCTTGCCGATGACACATAATCTCATTCAATCAATCAAGAATATTACCTCATCAACCGACTCGAAGATAAAGAACGGTATGTTGTCAATACCCTCGCGTACAATTTAATAATAATAACTCACAATTCATTCTATTTTGTGTTGTTTATTTTTTGTTTCCAGGAATCACTTGGCGAAATTAATGAGTTGACGTATTGTTTTCCATAAATGCAAGAAAGTATATACTAACTAAGTCTCTAACTAGCCATCAATACGGAACCGTTGGGCCCATACAATCATGAATTGATAGAATTAGCAAGTTTAACTTTTCATAGAAAACATTTATCTGTGATAGTATCAATATTGACAAAGAAATTAACTCCTTTGGTTAAATTGGCATCCGAAAAGGCGTCTCTGGAAGATGTCAGTAGCTTAGAATCAAGTAATGTCAAACAGCATGAAATGAGGCGGGCAAGATCAATTTCTACTTTTGTATTCAGTCATATTAATAAACAACAAGGAGAGGAACAACAGCATTTGTCACCTAAAAGAGCGGTGTCTATTGCAAATTTGCCTACAAGGAAACTGATCCATACACCAGAATTTGATAACAAGACATATCTCAGTTTATTAAAGACGTTAACAGTTATATTATATTTATTGCAGAACGGATCAGAAGAGTTCATGTTATGGTTAATTGACCAATTCCCAAGTTTACTCAAGCCACTATCAAAATTAAACTATCCCAAAAAATATAAGGAAACAATTCGTTATAAGTTATCGAAAATTACATCATTAGTAGAAGTACCTGAGAATTTACAATCCTATAGAGTTAATATTCATAAATTACGTACTGATATGTTATCTCCAGGAGTGAAACGTACATCATTAGATGGACTTGATTTGTTACATGTTGAAACATCACCAGTGAATGATACAACTACAACTATACTTAGACGATATTCATATGAAAGTACTGATGTACATAGCCATGGTCATCATCAGCAGCACCCTGACCCGTTTTCAAGGCGACTTACAAATGAATTCACCCCATCATCATCACATTCACAACCACGTTCACATTTGTATGGACGGTCATTATTTCCGCCAACGTCACCAAGAACACCCAATGCCCATCGATTACCTCCAATTCTCTAATAAGAAAAATATGTGGAAATGCCATAACAATTTTGGGATATTGTATGCATGGAATCTACGTTTTTACCTGAACATTGCATATTTTTCAACAAATACCAAGAAAAATTATTGACGTGTGTCTCTTTTGTTGAAAGGTCAGGCGTGTCAGCCAATTAACTGCGGTGGATGCCTACACTGAGGCATTAAACAGTTGCCTGTGAGGCAGATTGGCTATACTATGGTTGTATAAATTATGGAAGTTGATATTTTTGGAAGTAACGGTTTATCACTATAATCTAACGGTTATAGTCGAGATCATTATTATGTTAGATTTATTTATTTTGTAATTTACATTAATTAATATCTTTATTTATTATTATCAAATATAAACATAGGCTGTAGTCATCTATGGCTCGTAGAGTTTTGGTCAATTCATTTAGAAAGGTATCCGGTTAAATTGTTTCTGGAGTTGTTTACTTGAACCCTTTAGAGAGTGTAACAGGGCTCAATCGGTTATCAGAGAAAATAACTTAATTTGAGATGAGATGGCCGAATTATCATCGCGTGTACTGCTAATGAGGTATTTTTATGTGTATGGGTCATCTTTTCTAAAGGGTCTCAGGCGGTCTAATTGTGTACTTGCTGTTTTAACAAAGAGAAAGAAGTTTCATATTTCCATCAAGAACAATCGTGTAGAAACACTGAATTGACAACGAACAATCTAGAATAAATGTCGCATTATTATGGTATAGATAAGGGCGCAACATTCTAAGATAATATTGAAATTTCTTTTTTTTTTTGTTCCACCTAATCAATTATAGGGGTGGTGGTGGGTGCCAACCCGCAGAAAAAAAATCAAACCACGTGAAAATAGGAGTTGTTACAGTGTGTGTGTGGCGTGCGACATTTTGTTTCCTCACTCATTAAATTTTGGGATCATTTAGCGGCTTAGTTTCCTATCTTAGTAATTATTATTATGAATGTTTTTGTGTTACAAAAATTGTCGTCATACACAATTACCACGACCACCCACGCACTACTCTACCCTTAAATTGTTGTAGAGCTGGGGGTATAAAAAGAGGATTGAAAATCGCCACCCAAATTTCAGAATCCATTTTCAACTCTTTTTCTTTTTCTCCTTTAGTTCAAATTAAATAATATCTACATACCTATACAATGCAAATCTTCGTTAAAACTTTAACCGGTAAGACTATTACCTTAGAAGTTGAATCTTCTGACACCATTGATAACGTCAAATCTAAAATTCAAGATAAGGAAGGTATCCCACCTGATCAACAACGTTTAATCTTCGCTGGTAAACAATTAGAAGATGGTAGAACTTTATCTGACTACAACATCCAAAAGGAATCTACTTTACATTTGGTTTTAAGATTGAGAGGTGGTATGCAAATCTTCGTTAAGACCTTAACTGGTAAGACCATTACTTTAGAAGTTGAATCTTCTGACACTATTGATAACGTTAAATCTAAAATTCAAGATAAGGAAGGTATCCCACCTGATCAACAACGTTTAATCTTCGCTGGTAAACAATTAGAAGATGGTAGAACTTTATCTGACTACAACATCCAAAAGGAATCTACTTTACATTTGGTTTTAAGATTGAGAGGTGGTATGCAAATCTTCGTTAAGACCTTAACTGGTAAGACCATTACTTTAGAAGTTGAATCTTCTGACACTATTGATAACGTTAAATCTAAAATTCAAGATAAGGAAGGTATTCCACCTGACCAACAACGTTTAATCTTCGCTGGTAAACAATTAGAAGATGGTAGAACTTTATCTGACTACAACATCCAAAAGGAATCTACATTGCACTTAGTCTTGAGATTAAGAGGTGGTCAATAGGTTGTAGACGTTTTTATAGGAGTTTCATGTTAGAGATCGTTTCTAATTTCGCTAAATATACACTATGAATAGCTTCTAAAGCATATTAGTACTTTCATTTGTAAAATAATATTCGGAAAAGGAGCCCTCATTAACCATTGGGACCTACATGCTTGTAAAATACAATCTTCTATTCCATATATAAAAGTATCTAATTCTTTTGAAGCTCAGTTATCACAACATTAGATGTTTCGGTATTCTTAAACTGTTCAAGCTTACGGTTTATAACATTCGTCATTTCTGTGATTTTCAATCCTTCAAAGTATTTGGCCAATTGGAATGATAATCTGATAAATTGGATCTTAACATTTTCGATATCTCTAACATTTAAACAGTAGTCTTGCAAAACAATCCATGTTTTCAATAATTTTTCACAATGATTCAACGAAATTGTCTTGCATTCCAATTGATCTAAAATCTTCTTGAAAACTTCTGTAGTTTGCAATTTTGATCTCCAAGTATTATCAATCAATCGAGAGTTGAAAACCGCTGCTAGTTCATCAAAAATAAACTCAAAAAACCCCGAGTTAATTTCCGGGGAGGTATAAAACGCATCTGCGAAATTCTGAACATAGATCAATCTCTTTTCTTCCAATTCGATGTTCTCCTTTGCGTTAATTTCACGATTTGATTCTTCCATTTCTACATCGCTATCATCATCCTCATGAGAATCTGAGGTCCAATATTTGTCGTTTAATACCTTGGTCATTATTTCAATATATGCAGCCACAATTTCTTCATCTTCATGGAAATGATGAATGTATCTGCCCAATGTAAGAATTGAATGCTTTTGATAATCCTTATTCCTTCTTTTGGCCTCAACAGTCGCCGTCTTGTTAACCGCTTGGAGCATATCTTCATTTCTGGAGAGATATGATTTGGACATTATTGCAAACGAAATTAAAGACTCAAATACCAACTCTTTGCCATCCCAGGATTTACCTTTGTTCGATTCCAAAAGTAGTTCCAATATTTCAATGATTACCTTGTCCGAAAATTGATTCAAATTGTCAATGGCTGTACATAAATCACATAAAGCTCGAGCTAACGTTTTTCTTACAGCAAATTCATTTGATTTTAAGTATTTTTGAATAAATTCAAGGATCTCCATAAGGTATAATTTGACTGTAAATTTACTTCCACTTGTATGCTCAATCCATTCTTTATCGAAATTATTCACAATTTGTGTATTTGAATCAAACTTACCAATATAAGACAATGGAAGAAAAGCCGAAGCAACAATATCAAACTTATCACTAGAATATCGTGAAACTGATTCACTGGCGATGGACGCCAAGATCCTCGATCTATCATCTCCAACTTCAGCCGATTCGAAATACATCTTGGTTATCTTTGAAGAATATTTAACAATGGAATCAACCAGTGCAATTCTGCATAAATACCCCAGAGCTGCGGCGTAACTCAGAGCAACAGTATCATTGCGGTTGTTAATCTGGGACAGCGAAACTTGAAGCAACCTGTCTCCAAAAGGTTTAATCAATTCATAATGATTCGTAATTAAAGAAACAAGAACCCTGGACCCGCTGACCATGGAAGGTAATCCAACACTCTTCTTTATACAGGTTTGCAAGCGACCTATAAAGTCAGGTAATGTTTCACTATCTAATTGTCCCAATAGATTCTCAATGGCCTCCATTAAAGGAGAATTTCCAACATTTTTCAATCTAGTTTCATCGATTAAATTATTATCCACATTATATTTAGCAGCATTCAACACAAGATAATTCACAAATTGTGGTTCCAAACTGGAGAAAAGATTAATGAAGTTCTCAATAAGCTCGGGAACATAAACTTTGATGGCTTTGCTTCCCGATTTGCATAATTTCAAAAGGGTAGATAATGCAAAATCTCTAACTTCTTGCGAATCAGATAATAAGCCCTTGTTACCCAGGAAGAATGGAATCAAAAATTGAAGAATTGAGCTAATTTTTTCCTTTTTATTTGAATAGCGTTTTGATTCAACCATTGATGTTAAATTGGTAGCCAATGATTTAGTTAACTTAATTCCCTCTTTTCGCACACTCTCTTTGATATCATCCATGACTCTAAAACTCATAGTCCAGATTTCGTCCAATTGTTTTTCATAGAGATCCAATTCAACCATTTGCAACAAATCGTTTAAAGCAGCAGTACTTGCTTGTCTCGATCTCCATTCTTTGTCACCCATACTTTTTAACAATTCAGAAAAAATCATATTAAAATTTGCAACGACGGCTTTGGAAGTATCCTTAACAAGAGCATTCCAAATATCATTCATAGATGTAGAGACACCGCTGTTTGGATCATATCTATATCGGAACAATTTCGGAATTAATCTGTCAGCTAAGCTTTGATTGTCTGCTAAGAGTTTATCTAATGATGTTTGTGATAAAATTGATTCCAACCCATATGCAATCCCCTTTCTTGACGACCATAACGCCGATGATTTTGCAAGCGACATAAATTTATAGACCAAGCTTGGGTCACCAACATCCTGTGCCAAATTAAGAACGTCCTTGTAAGTTGAAACTGACCCCTCATTGGTTCTTAACAAATCCGGTTCAAATAATTCTGTGTCTTCTTCAATTGCACCAGCTGTATATTTTGTAGTATCGGACTGAGTAAATGACTTCAATAATGATTTCACTAGAGTATCTTTTAAATCAGCATCTCCCATTTCATAAACCAAACCCAAGCCCCGTGAAGCAGATTCTTGTATGAGCTCATCTTTGTCAGCTAAAAACCTCATAAATGCAATATGTAACTGAGGTGCCCTGGACCTGACCAGTTCTAAATGCCCACAATATTGAACTAACGATAATAACCAAATACAACCAGCTTTGCGCAATGACGGCTTTGTATTCGAGCATGCTTTCAATACTGTTTCCAAAACACATTCTACCCGAGTGCGTTCACGGGGAACATACTTAATAGATTCACCTTGTATATCTAATTGTTTATCTAAAAGCTTAGAGCCCCACCCTGCGGACGCCAAAACAAGTGCTTCGCCTGATGTAAAGATATATTCAACTTGCTTAGAAATGTGAGTATCATAGATTAGTTGTTCATCGATAGTCAACGTCTCGCTTGTTTCTCTCGTTGCTACCAACGATAAATAGCCAAGAGCTATCACAGATTTTTCATCGATTCTCTTAACTTTAGTTCTAATTATATCTCTGAATTTCTCAGTATAATGGAACAAGTCCTGATTTAATATTGGGCCCAAAACACCAAAGATACATAATTGCGAGATGGCATCCAATGCAATGTAATAAAGGTTTGACTCATTCAACATTTTGCTGAGACATATCAATAGTGATTCCAAAACATTCTTTGAAATAATATCAACTCTATCTCTCAAAACTAATCTGGATATCAAATATGCTAAACACAATCCCCTTCCTTTCACTTTATGAGCCAGTATATCTTCAACTGACAGTTGACTGAAGAAGTTCTCAATAGTTGAGTTGTCATTAGCAGGATGACTAAAAATTATGCCAACGGCCTTACATATCTGTTCTAGCACAATGTCGTTAAACGCTTTGGAGTCCAATAAGGAAATAAGATCCGGAATGATAGGGATCATCATCAGGATAGCTGGAGACGATGCAAATGAAAGCAACCGAGCAAATATATTTCCGTAAGATGTATGACTAACAACAGAAGTAGAATTTATAAATTGTCCGATAATTCCATCAACACATATGGACAACAATTTGAATACTGACTTTTGGATATCGTCTGCCTTCATCCTTTCGGCTACCAATTTCCTAACCGTTTCATTTATTTCTATAGCTTTCTCTATTCTTATTGTCCAATCTTGATCTTCAATAACAACGGTCTCTATCCCCTTGATGGAATCGGTAATCAAGATCTGCTCAGAAAACTCAATGGCTTTTGGAAGCGCTTGAAATATAGAGCCTTCTCCCAGTCGTTTGGCTTTATCTAATTCGTCAGCTAGAGTGTTCATAAATGAATTAAATTGGGGAAATGTTACACTAGTTTCTTGTCCAAGTAAATACGATGTTGATTTAAATTCAAGGGACGTATTGGCTTGACGGAGATTAAACCAATGCGGATGTAATCCAATTTGAGATTCTTCGATGGTGTCCGGGGAATTATCTTTTGCAGTACCAAGAATACAGAAGTATCTGGCTAAAGAATCTTCAAAAGGGAAAGCATAGTTAATGTACTTTATAATCATATATCTGCATGCACTTGAGTTCACACTGGCAGATCTAGTGATTGTCAAATATCGTCTACCCAATTCCTTTAATGACGATTTGTGCATTTCAGGCAAACTGGGCAAATGAATAGTTAAACTGGATAACGCATCTTGAATTGAGATTCTGAAATCTGCTGAATCTCCTTCAAGAGATTCAAATAAAAACTCAACATATGACCAATCTTCATAGAATAATACTGGATTAGATTTTAATATATTTCCTAAAGCCTCATATTTTGATTGCCTGTCTTTAAATCTAATCAGATAATTTCCGTTTCCTTCACTTGCCATACTTGGCCAACCTTCTGCCAATATCCCATCTCTCAATTGGGCCGCGATTTCCCGATTATACTTATCAATCCCGTCAATAACAACCTCTGATTTTCCGAGCCATTGAATTAGTTCAATTGCCAATTGTCTCACTTTAGCATTTTCGGATTTTAAGGCCAATGTGGTGATTTGGGAAATTGCTGGATGTGAACGGACTTTGTTACTTTTCACCAACACTTGAAGTATTTTATGTTGTAGATTTGAATCCACCACAGGTGCAGTTTCTCCCAAGTATAAAGATATAATGTAATCAACAAAAGCGGTACTTCCAAACACGGTACAATTATCGAACTCGATATTCAACCTTTTGAATACAATTTCAGCGGGTTCGCTAATCGAAGCCAAGGGATTGGAAGAAGCTACAATCATCGGTAATGCCAACTGTTCATTCAAAAACCCAGCCTTCAAAAATTCAAACAAATGACGTTTTGTTAAGAGAACTTCTTCTTTTGTTTTATACGTAATCCCGGCATCAGTGGTAAAGAACGCATTGTCTTGTATGGTCAATCCAGGGGTAGCCTTAGATGCAGAATCCGGTAACACCAACAAAAATTTACTTATTATAAACGCCAAGTATCGCTCATCTTCTCTATTTTCATGAAATCGAAGTAGCTTCCGGATATTGTCATATTCTTGTGTCCCTTTAAAAGGTGCTTTCCACGATTGCAATAATTTACAAAGGATACTAAACATTCTTGCTCTGATACCATTCGAATATCTATGGATACCTTGAATCACATCGGGAACCAATTGAATTCTTTCGTCGTCAGAGAGTCTATCAATTCCACGAATAATGAACAAGGTTGAATACAACTGAACTGAAGTTGGGTCTACACCTTCTTTAACACTGGGGAATTTAACTTGCTGTATAAGTGAATTTACTGGAAGTTTGATATTTCTAGATGCTGTAATTCTTGGAATCAAATGTTGTACAATCTTAAGAACCGCCTTTCTAACTTCAGAATGAGGACTCGCCAATTTAAGTAAAATAGGTGCAAGGTATATACTCAAAGCATGTTCAAACTGTATATCGTCTGATGCTAATGCTATACGCAATTCAACCTTATCTATCAATGACAATTCGCTATCCGCCATTTCGAGATTGCTTGTGTAGTTGATCTCTATTGAATAAGAGTTGGTGGTTGTAAAAAATTTGACGGCAAAAAATGTACGTCCACGCAAAAGAATCAAACCATCGGAAATAGGAATTTAAGATTTTAATTGCACTAATAAACATTAACTTCTATACAAAAGAGAGATTTTTATGTATTCTTATATTCTCTTAAGATCACAGGAACTGATGAGGGTGGTAATGAACCTAATTCTGTGATAACCTTGTCTATATATTCTGGTGGAGTCAAGTCGTACATAATGTGCAAAATATTCAAGGATGGTAAATCCTTCCAGTTCTTCAATGGATCGGCACTTACATCTTCATTAGTGTCTTCGATCGTAGCATTTTGGTTACCCTTTCCTTTTTGTTGCTTCGACTTATTAGCACCTTTTTCAATTTCTTCTTCTGCTTGTTTTATAAATTGTTCCAATGCAAATGATTTCTTTTGAGGTGGTTTGTTAGAAGCGATATCTGAAACTAGGTCATCAGCGTCAGCCAATTCATTTGTTGTCACGGAATCTAATTGAACCTTGTCTGAGAACTTGATGGATTCACAACAAGTCAAAACCGGAATATTTCTGGTATGACACATCATGGCAATCAAAGCAGTACCAACTCTTGAATAGAGACGACCATTAGATAACATTGCATGAGCTCCTAAAAAGACATAATCAACGTCGTCCAAGAGAGATGATGCTAAGGAGTTCAATAAAACATATTGAATACTTATATGATTTTTTGTTATTGGTATACGAACACCTCCTCCTGGAACTCTACTATTACTTGACTCTAAATCATGAAACTCAACATCATCAAAATAAGTATTGGCAAGGTTCTTGACCAATTTCTTACCTTCAAACAATGGTCTTGAATCAACAACAATTAATTTAAATTTCTTACCCTGTTCAGTGACACAATATTGGAATAATTCTTCCAAGACTTGAGAATGGCCAAATGTCAAGACAGTGGATCCATCTGCAATGTGTTTAGAAGCATTATCAACAATCAATCGGTCAGATAATTCAATCTTCTCTTTGATAAAGTCGTCAATCTTTCCGCATAGTATCTCTTTGGCTTGTTCTTCTGTGGTGTCGATTGAAATGTGAGATATTTCTTGTTTCAACCATCTAATTGCGTTCCCCATTGAGACAGATAATGGACGGCCTGATTTCAAGTACTCTATTTGATGTGATAAATGTCCAGTCAAATGTCTAGTTAAGGTGGTATTCGCAGGAGTAATGTAATCTGCAATAATTTTCTTGAATACTAATAACATATTTCTTAATCTTGCATTAGAACCTACAATCTTATAATTGGAATATTTCAACGTTAATGAAAGAATTGCAGGATGAACGATATGACTAATAGTTGGGGATGATGCATTTCTTTGTTCACGAGTTTCTAAATGGCCAAATAAGTGTGGCACCTTTCTTCTTTCAGGTTTAATTAATGTTTGATCCAATTGTTTCTTTAAATTGGTGGCGGTAGCCGTTTGTTGCTTCTTCTTTTCTATCTTTTGTTGGGCTATCTTTTCTTGTTGTTCAGGAGTGATCCCAATTGCGGTCTTCTGAGCTGCTCTCTTTGCTGCTTTTTCCTTCTTCTTTAATTCTTTCAACTCTTTATTTGAAAGCTTCTTTTCACCAGCCGGTACACATTCTGCAGTAGAAGTTGAACCAACCGATTGAGCCTCTGGAGTATTTGAAGCCTCCTTATCCTTAACTTGACCTGTCATAAGTACTATATAGAAAGAACTCAAACTGGAGTTAATACCTTTTCCCATCTCTAACAGATTTTGTAGAAAAAAATTTGGATTAATACATGAAAATTTAAGTCGTGTCTGTATCAGAATTGATTCCTAAACAAACTCGTCAATTCTGATTCCTAAACAAACTCGTCAATTCTGATACCGCTTGAACCTACATTTATGTGTGGTTATAATTACATTAAATATGTCTTGTCTATATTCAACTAATCTATGTACTTTCGGTTAATTCACCAAACGTTCCTCTTTTCTTAGTAGTATCATATAATCTAACAATCTTTTCCTGATCTTGACCATCAACTTGAGAAAATGCAAAACCTCTCTGTTTCTTAATTCTTTGCACTTGTCTAACTTTTCTAATTGCCTTTTGAAATTCTTCCATACGTGGTCTATAGTCTTGAATATTATATTTTTGAATTTCTTGAACATAATGATAACTTTCTGGACTATATGCTCTCTTAAAAAATTTCCATGCAAAATCACGAAGTAAACATAATACAGCTACTCCGAATACCATGGCCCAAAATACGATTGACGGATAGGTTGCTGCAAGAACACCACGATATTCCATGGAGACACCGGTCATAGGGGCGATAGTGGCATATACTGGGAACCAAGCTAACCAAAGGAGGAATGAACCAGGGATAGCAATCAAAGTAAATTTGGTCCATAACGTAACAATCAAAGCCGCCTTACCCAATGCCACTAACGTGCAAGTGGTATAAACGGTAGTACCCCAAGACCAATTATCAGTCACTAATCCACTTGATAAAGTGTTACCATATCTGAAAATGAAAAATGAACATATGAAAACAACTGCAGAATGATAAAATCCATTTGCAATCCAACCCCAAAATACAGGAACATTGAAAAACTTTCTTTGTTGACCTAATTGGTATAATTGTGGGTAACGATCTAATAATCTAGCACTAACAAACTGATCGAAAACACCCAATACAAATGGTGGCAATGCGGTAAAGAATACATTATAGAAAGTTAATGTCCATGATTCCATAATTGATTGTCCAGAAAATCCATTTGCAAAAACAAACCAGAACTGGGTCATATACAATGCCATATTCTTATAAAATGAATAAAGAATTGCATTTGAAATACGTTGATATGACCAAGATCCATGCACCAACAATAATTTCTTCAAGTATTTGAATTGACCAATTGAAACATCCGCACTTCTTGCAGCTTGCATACCCTCCATACCACTGATACCTACACCGACGTGGGCTGCTTGAATCATTGAAACATCATTTGCACCATCACCAATCGCTAAAAGCAAGGATTTCTTCTTTTTTCTTTTAACCATTTTGACAACAAGAGCTTTTTGTAAAGGAGAAACACGACAGCAAATGACTGCCTTACAACGAGATCCTAACTCAATAAACAAATCCTCTAAATCTTGTTCTAATGCATATGCCAATGAATGTCCATCAATAATCAAAGCTAGGGATGACTCCAAAGACCCATCTTCTATGTCAAATTGATGTTCTTGAATAGCCGTTAACTTTTCTTGTAAATTTAATTTTGTATTTTGTTTGGTTTCTTCATTGATAATTAATAAATTCATATCCTCACTTAATAATTTACAAGACATCCCGATATTGATAGCTGTTTCTTGTCTGTCACCAGTCAAAACCCAAATTTTGATCCCAGCATTTTGTAAAGTATGTATTGTTTCAGGAACTCCGTCTTGTAATTTATCTTCAATAGCAGTTGCACCAAGTAAGAACAAATCAGTTTCAATTAATTCGGCAGCAGCATCCAATTTTTCACCACGATTATCTAAAGATGTAGAAGCTTCATAATAAGTACGTGACCATGCAGTATATTCTTCCTCGGAAACAATACGTGAAGCAATACATAAAGTACGTAAACCTTCAGCAGCAAAATCTTCTAGGTGTCTCAACGTGGCGTCGACAAATGGTTGATCCTCGGTTTGTGAAAGTCTTTCTAAAATAACCGTATCCGCACCTTTACAAAACAAACGAATAATCCCATCTGGGCATCTAAAAATGGCTGACATTCTCTTTCTCGTTGAATTAAATTCACAAATGTTTAATAATTCATACTCTGATTCTATTTGGGTTAAAGTATTGGAAATGGTAACTCCTTTAGGTCTACGGATCGTAAATTTATAACCTAGCATTGTTGCACCATCGACAAGAGCACCTTCATCAGGAGACGCTGCTTGATATTTAATGGTACCAGTTGTTTCATTAACTTCTGGAATAACAGTATGACAAGTACTCAAAAGAGTTAAGAATTCATTTATGATTGCGGATTGTTGAGAATTGGTATTTGCTAAATCATTTCTTAATTCTTCAAAAGTGTGGAAACCAATTTCAATACCATCAATTATTTGAGCTTGACCATCCTCTGGTATTTCTTCAATATAACATCTTCCACCAATTGTGCATGATTTAAATTCCATTACATTTCTAGTTAACGTTCCTGTTTTATCACTGAAAATATAATTGATTTGACCTAACTC
The DNA here is from genome assembly GCA_002105455.1 of Hemisphaericaspora xylofermentans. NCBI lineage: Eukaryota > Fungi > Ascomycota > Pichiomycetes > Serinales > Debaryomycetaceae > Hemisphaericaspora > Hemisphaericaspora xylofermentans. The sequence goes on along the minus strand of NDXA01000006.1, from coordinate 96,092 downwards.
CTCCACTAATGAAGATGTTCTTACACCAGTTGGGGTATCCGATTCTTCATGATACATATCTAAATCACTTCCAATCATAAATGCTTGATAATACTTGATTAATTCAACTGTCACGAACAACGAAATTGGAACCAAATTTGAATACAAGATCCAAAATGTTAATAAATCTTGGAAAAATAATTTGGCCATTGAAGTTCCCTGTAAATGTAAATAACTTAAATTATCACGATCAACGGTTGATTTAATAACATTCCCAATAGAAGAAATCAAAGCTAAAGTTATCAAGACACAGAATAAGGCAATAATTTGTAAATTGATAATTCTTTCGACGTCGGTACGTTTAATTGGAGTTGCTGTTGCATTACGCATCAACTTCGTTTCATGACCTGTGAAAATAACCACACCATGAATCCATTGGGTATTTCTTAAAGTAGCTCCTCTTAATAATAATTGGTCCGGATTTAATGGGATATCACCTCCCGATCTAAAATTACGTAAATTTCCTTCATATGTATATAATGACGAATTGGGTTGCTCAGATATGATTTCAGTTTGGGTTAAATCATGAACCAAATCTCTAGGATTAACCAAATAAGCTGTTTCGGTTTTAGCTTGCTTAATCTTTAAATTTGTTTCCCCGTCCAAATTAGCAGTTTCAATATAACATAACCCTTCAGGCTCAGATGAACTTAATAATACCAAATCGGCTGGGAATGGTTCTTCATTATTAACTTTGACAACATCACCTGCTTGTACTTTAATCCATCTTTTTGAGACAAAATCTCCTGTTACTGGATCCAATACCAACACTCTCGTATTGTTTAATTCCTTATCCGCATTTGCTCTTTTAATATCTTCTGTTATTTCTTTAATTGCAGAAACTAACAAAACAATTGTTAATGTCCCAATTGTGGTGTATCTATTAGTTGGTGAAACATGTGGTACCTGTTGAATAATCGAAGTGAACAAAAAGAACAAATTGGCGTATTTACTAAATTGTTCAAATAAGAATTTAGGAATGAATGTTGCAAAATTATACTTGGTTGTAGAAATATGGTTTCCATAATACCCTTTACCTGAATTACTAGCATGATCCATTATAAAGATTTGTCTTGGTGTGGAGACCTGTTTTGAATCTATATTGACTGGTTTGCCACTTATTTTTCCCTTTATTTTTTGATAGATATGTCTAATATCAAAGTCTCTTGGTTGTTCACGATCTATATTCAATTCATTCATATCAATATAATCTCCCTTTCTTTTGAAATAACCATTAGAAGGCTGTGGAGTGTTGGCCGTGTTGAGTAATGGAACTTGTCTATGTGCAGAAGTAGATGGAGTGTAGTCTGCACCTTGGTTCGAATAATATCCATCTTCATGATGATAATCGTCATCTTCATCGTCCGAAATAATGAATTGGTCATTGAATGGATCAGTATTGTTTCGATGGTAGTCAACTGGTGGATATGTTCGGTTAGGATCAAATTCACGGTAAGGATTGCCTCTATCGTAATCCAAGTCTATTAAATCATTATTGCTATTGTTATCTGAGAATGGATTCTCGCTATTAGAAGGTTGCTTAGCCATAATATATTGTTAGGTAGTAGGATTGGTGTGTATTTGTTGCTGTCTATATTTCTATCTCTTCTGTATTATACAATGCAGCAGCAAAGTTGTAGTATAATGAAATGGAATTGAATTAATTTTGTGTGCGTCTGTGTCTGTGTATAATATGTCCTTAATGGTATGAATGCCCTTGTAGGGATATATATATATGATTGTGTATGTATCTATGTAGATCTTTTATGTTTAGCACTGCCTTTCCTTTCAATAAATTTACTGTTGGTTAAACAAAAATTAAATGTTGTTCTGTAAAGAAATTTAAAAAAAAAAACTACACGAAACAAAGACAACGAACAACAACAATTCCTTACTTTAAGTTAAACGTAAAAAGGTGAGTTTAATTCTTTTCGTTTACAGAAAACTTAACACCCACGCGGAAATGAATGAATGAATGAATGTGTTGTGTGTGTGTGTGTGTGTGTATGGAGAGCAAAGAGTGCAGGACAATAAACTTTTAGTTCGTTTGATTTGTCGCGTATAGAACAAATGTGTCGCTTTTATTTTCATTTGTCTCAAAAAGTATTTTTCAATTTTTTTGTTCCCTTTTCTATTTTTCACTTTGTATTCTTACTACTAAACTATGAGTCAATCATGTTAATCAGTTAAATAGTTTGGGGACTATCGAAAAAAAAAAGAAAATCACACTTTACTAAGCAGAGTCAAAAAGTTAAGTTGAATATTTGACAAGATTGTTCATTTATTAACAACAACAGCAACAACATGTCCTCAGAAGCCATTGCCAAGGCAGCAAATAATGCCTTCGCGACTTTAAAAACCCTTTCAAATGATCAAAGATCTCAAGCTTTACAAGCAATTCATGATGGTTTAAATGCTCGTAAAGATGAAATAATTTCAGCTAACAAAATAGATATGGATAATGCAGTTGCTCATAACTTATCATCTTCCCTTATTAAACGTCTAGATCTTTCTAATCCGGGGAAATTTGACGCTATGTTACAAGGTATTTTGGATGTTGCTGAATTACCTGATCCAATGGGAAGAATCACTTTGGCTAGAAAATTAGATGAGGGTTTAAATTTATATAGAGTTACTGCCCCAATTGGTGTTTTATTGATCATCTTTGAATCTCGTCCTGAAGTTATTGCTAATATTGCCGCTTTGGCTATTAAATCAGGTAATTCTGCTATATTAAAAGGTGGAAAAGAATCTTATGCAACCTTCAAAATTATGAGTGATATCGTTAATGATACTTTACAAAAAGAAACTGATGTCCCAAAGGATGCAATTCAATTAATTCAAAGTAGAGAAGATGTAGCCGATTTATTAAATCAAGATAAATATATTGATTTAGTTATCCCAAGAGGTTCCAATGAATTGGTTAGATCTATTAAATCTAACACCAAAATCCCAGTGTTGGGTCATGCAGATGGTATTTGTTCAATTTATGTAGATGGCAACTTTGATTTATCCAAAGCCAAAAAAATCATCATTGATTCAAAGACGAATTATCCTGCAGGATGTAATGCAGTTGAGCAATTATTACTTAATTCTTCCATTCCAAAAGAACAAATTAATGATCTTTTACAAAGTTTAATTGATGCAAAGGTTACCATTCATGTCACACCAGAAGTCAAATCCATTTTAAATGTTACCAATGCCACTGATTTCGTTGAAGATACAGTGGAAGATTCCTTTGACAAAGAGTATCTTTCATTTGATATCTCAGTCAAATTAGTTGCCAATGTCGACGAAGCAATAAAACATATTAATGAACATTCATCCAAACATACCGAATGTATCATTACTGAAGATAAGCCAACCGCTGAAAAGTTCTTAAAAAGTATTGATTCTTCTGGTATATATTGGAACGCAAGTACAAGATTTGCTGATGGATTCAGGTACGGTTTTGGTACTGAAGTTGGCATTAGTACAAACAAGATCCATGCTAGAGGTCCTGTTGGTTTAGAAGGATTGATGAGTTATCAATATCAATTGAAAGGTGATGGACATATCGTAGGGGAATACGTTGGAGGTGGTGGAAAGAAAATGTTTGTACATGAAGATCTTTAAAAATCAGGTAAATAGAGTTCGATATGCATTCATATACAAATGAATGATTAGATAATGCTATTAATGGGTATTCTATGTAATAGTGAGCTCTATATGTATTGTCTTAAGCCCTACTTCAAGACATCTCTCTTGAATTCTTCGTAATCTTTTGGAGGATAATTCGGGAAATACCTTATTATATTATCCACGTATTGGTATCTATTATCATGAGGAGGAGCAGAAGTTGGAGGAATTAAATTAATCTCACTCCATTGCTTAAGGCTGAAAAAATCAGTCAATGTTTTAATCCAGGTCATTCTAGTATCAATACTTACTAAATCATCACCATCCATGACCAATTCTCTTAATCTACTTCTAATCATACCCAAATTTTCAACCGCTTGATTCATATCAACATCCTCAAATTCTTTAGCGATATTATCCTTAATTAAGCGAGATAAGCGTGGTGACTTCCCATTGGTACTTATCATAATCTGTAAATTATCATAATTTATCATGGACCCAAAATAAAAATCACATAAAGGTGGTTTATCAGCAATATTCACCGGTAATCTAAGATATTTACATTGATAATAAATCTTAGTAGATAACTCATAGTCATCAATACAACAACACACAATAGCAAAAATTTCATTCATAACTTGGTCGTGAATCTGCTGATATTTTTCATTGGTTATTTCATCAAGATCACGAATTCTTGATTGAATATTTTCATAAATCGTTAAATCATTTGATTGATAATCCCTTTCGAGTAATTTATATATTTTACCCTGTTCATTTAACTCTATAATCTCAGGATGGACTTTAGTTGAACCAGTTATAACTGTAATTTTGGCTTCGGCATTAACTAAGTGACGAATCCTTGATACTGCGACGTCTCCACCTCCTATAACTAAGCAATGTTTGTCTTTGACTTGCCACGCAAGTAATAATGAAGCTTTCTTTTCTGCCATTTCTTATTGTTCAGTACCAAGATACGGAATATGAAAACGGGAAACCTAAAAGTAGAACTGTCGAACCTAGCTCTTGTGAAGGTAGCAGTCGTGCGGGTATTCAATTTCTTCGCTTTTGAGGTTCTTAATAAAAAAGAATCACTTATCAGTGTTTTACAGTTTACAATAAATTATTGACGTAAGCTGCAACAAATATGAAAATTGCACCCGTCTAGTCATATTCACTTTTGCTCGTACAGTGCACACCTTCTATTTAGGTCTCCTATTCATATTTTACATACAGAAATAAAACGATGGGTTGGTGGGAAATTTTGAAACACCCTTGCGAAGAAAAAAGCATTTAATAGCGAATGTGGTTAGAACTCTTGAAGTGGCGCTCCCAAGTTCTCACATATGATTCAGACAAATCAATATTTGGGTGCAGTCGTCACATTACATTACTCGTGATGCATCATGAGTTCCGGTAGTCCAAAAGTCAAATAAGAATCAGTTGGTTTTTTTAGTGAGTATATCAAAGGGAGATTCTCACACAGGCTGCACAACATCCAGTAGTGTAGTACGTCTATAAAAGGTTTTCAATCCACGAAAAGTCTATATAGAGTTGCCTCCTCCAGACTCTAGTCTTGGGGGTTATGTACGTTAGTTAGGTATTTTACTTATTTATAGTTAATGTACATCGACCTGTATGAAAAAAAAAATTCGGGAGAGACAGCGAGTGGTTGGTACTTAATGATAGAATATCGTCTTATCGGTGTCATGTTTCTTTATTTTCTTAGTGTTTAATTAAAATTTCGCAGCAATTTGTTCTGAAATGTTACTCCGCTCTTACTCTACAATAGTATCTGAACAAAGCCTACAACTTTGAGTAATTTGACCACAATCATCATAAATGATTGAGGTACGATATTACCCGTATTTTAACTGCCTATACTTTAGACAACTGACATGAACGATGCCAAAATCCAGGAACACACACGTATTGATCTGTTGGGGTGCCATCAGATCTTTTTTTTTTTTCAAATACAATCTGCATATTTAGTTCTTATAATACATAAACACATACAGAATTAAATAACAGTTATACAACATTAGAGGAAGAGCAAAATATTTAACTCCCCAGGAACTGAAGATAAAGTTTTATTCTGACAGTTGAATCGCATGGTCGATCCTCTCTACCAGGAGCTTTGATAGCTTTTGTCCCAGTGCAAGAGTTTTTTTGAGTTGAATGTGATTTCCCTACCCAGCAGGGAAACAAAGTGCTCAATGTATACTTCTATTTACAAAATCGTCTCATAAATTGACATGGAAGTTTAGTCCACCATATAAACACATTTCCTTTGTATTTCTGGTGAAATGAGATAATGCAAACATTCAGAACTGGCCATAAATTCATTCAAAAGCCCGTATTCCTGACACCAGTTAATACACTGCAAATTTTAAGACTTTCAACAAATCCGATATAGTGTAACGGCTAGCACGGTTCGCTTTCACCGAGCAAACCCGGGTTCGACTCCCGGTATCGGAAAACGTAAATTTTTTGATGTTGAAACTAATTTATTGACCTCGAATTGTACATTTCTTGCATTAAAAGAATCAAATTTTCGAGTTGAACAATTTCGGTGTCGGCTTTTGCAAACGAAAAAAATGCAAAGAATTGGTGCGCGAAAAAAAAATTAGAATGGTATAAACTCATGGGGTCCAGTTACAAAATGTTATTACACAAAATCAAATACTTATACACTAACAGAGTTTGAAAAGATATTAGATTTTGCTTCATTCATTGACCTTTGAGAATTTTTAAGCATTGTTCCTTGAATCTTCTTAGATTGCTCTATTTAAAAGGGACGAAAATAAACCATGTGGAAGGAATTCGAGTGAAGGCTACATTCAACTAATGATCTGTAATGTAGAACTAGTTTATTTGACTATTCCTGTATTGTAGTAAACCATATACAAATGTACTTTTCCAACGATTGCTCTAGTTTTATTAGTGTCAATGACAAATGACTCATATTCAATCAACTCTCAATCTATGCAATAGTCGGAAGGAAATTCGGTACTTCAGCCAAGAAAATATAAACTCTAGTTGCACTAACTAGTTTTAAGTTAATTAGCTAAGCAGTATTCAGATTATAGTGGTAGCATTTATAACACCTACGTATTGAACAGCCCTTAAAAATTGTTCATCAATAAAAGATTAATTTTATGTTTTTAGAGATGCATAAACGAAAATTATTTTTTAAGCATCTCAATATTTTATATGTGGGTTAGTTTAATTTTTAAAGTCCCCAAAATTCAAGAATAACTGTCATGAATCGAAGTCTCTAACAAATGTTTAAATAGTACACCAATGCCAACACTTGGTATTGCACTAGTCCCTACCGTGTCCACTCAACCTTCCAATCTTGTTTCCCACCATTTTGAAGCTTTCCCTAAACCATTGTTAACCGGAATTCAAACCTGATAGGGTATATTTTCCGGTTCAATATCCGGGAAAACGTCGCAATTTTGCTGAGTCTTATCGCGAATCTGGTTAAGAGATTCAAAAGCGCAATTTTTAGATGGCTGCAAAAACGATGCATTGCATGCACGTAAAAACCGAGAAAGTACAAATATAATCCTGAGAATTTAAACGTTTAAAAATACACAGGCCTTACTTACGTATTTCTTTATCGAAATTGCTGCTTCTCCGAGTGATGGAGCACGAAATATTCTGAATTTATAAGCAACAGTTTGCAATGATATAATTACCACTTATCCGTAAACCAATTGAAAATTATTATAAAAAGCCACAATTATTCGCTGAGAGGAGTGGCTGTAAAAAGGCACGTGTAATATTCTTACGCCAAACCTTGGGAATTTAATATTACTCGATTCTATTGGGGTGGAATGTGTTCTGAAATCATCATCACCATCCCTTATGAGATTGAACCAAGATAACGTTAACTTTTTGGTCAATTCTACAATTATGATCATGCACGCTCTCCACTATATTTGGATACAATAGTTGATAAATAGAAAGGGAAATTAGGTATCACATTGAAATTCAGAAAGAAACACGCTACAAACAACTGTGATACCTTTTTCGCTTGTTGAATCAATAGATACGGCTAGTCGAAATCTGATCACATTGGCCCAAGAATTTGACTTTAATGAGACAAAACAATTTAACCTGTCAAGCCTACGAATACCGGGAAGGTTTCTTTCCAGTCTTGACGGATTATTCTTCCATTACAAGCTGGATTATTCTGCATTTTAACTATCCTCAAAAATTTGCAGTTGGACAACTTGAGACGTACAAAAGTTTGATAGTCAAGAGCATTTCCACTAATATCCAAATCAAGTAACGAGTCAGGAAATTCCAAGTCGTTTCCTTCAATAAGGTATCTCTTAAGACCTATGTATGCAATCCCTAGGTTTTCCAATTTCTTAAATATCTGGAAAATCCTAGGATTAGAAATAATAATTGGGTTATTACTTAAATCTAGAACCTTTAAGTTTTCTGGAAATAACCAGTCTATTCTTGTTATTTGACTCATGTTCAATGACAAATATCTTAAATTCGCGCAGCGAAGCGGTAGGTTCCAAGCTCTGATAGTGTCTGAAGTAACTGGATAATGAATTACTTCAAGCCGTTTAATAGATATGGGTATCATAGCCTCGGAGAGATTGAAAAAACCTTCTTCGTACTCTAGATTGTGATGTAGGTGCACTATAGGACCAACTATATTGTGTAAAATTATTTCAGATACTGAATCTGGGATTTCAAAACTATCACGATCAAAACTTTTTATTGCACATCCAGATAAATCAATTTTTGCTAAGTTGGGGGCAATTATCCTTATGCGTTCAAAGTTTGCATTACGTGAGTTCTTCAGTCGCAAACTTATTGCTTTTAAACTAGAGGAAAACTTGACATCAAGGCATTCAATTGGGGTATAATTTAAGCTTATACTTACCAAATCATGTAATTGTTCAAAGTTAAACTTTTCAACTGAATTCAATTCACAATTGTCCAAATTTAACGTCTTTAAAGATGATGGAAGCTCGAATCCAGTTAGGAAACGAGACATTAAGCTTAGATGTTTAAGATTGGGAGGCAATTCTAAATCACACCATTGGTTTTCGGGATTGGGATCTCCGCAGAGTCTCAAATACCAAAGCAGATTTGGAAACTTAAGCTCTTTGACTCGGTAACTTATTCTGTCACCTTCAATACTAAGATAATCGAGGTTCCTGGGAATTGAAAAATTCTTTCTAACCTCGACTTTGCTCTCGTCTTGGTTTTTGGTAATTTCAATGCGTAAGAATTTTAAGCTGGACGGAAAACGTACTCCATGAAGTATCATCCCTGACCTAGTACGGACATGTAGTTTGAAAAGTCTAGAAAATTGCTTAAAAGAACTTTGGTCATTGCCATCCTGAATGATATCCAAACATGTAATTTGGGAAGGTAAGCGAATCTTCGGAAGTGATATTCCGCTTCTCAAAGATGAAAAATGTGTAAGGCTGGTCAAGTATGACAAATCACATTCTGAAGTTATGTCTTCAAAGTAAAAATCTACTCGCAAAGATCGTAATGATATGGGCAAAATAACGCTGCAAATTCCGGATGTTAAATGTAGTGACATCTCCAAGTTTAATAGTTTGGAAGGAAGATAACGCAATTCATTTATCTGCATGGCATAGTGGGGAATTTTCAAACTTTTTAATTCTTGATAATAATTTGGAAATATAAGCAATGTTGTGCGCATATGGGCAAAATAACGCTGCAAATTCCGGATGTTAAATGTAGTGACATCTCCAAGTTTAATAGTTTGGAAGGAAGATAACGCAATTCATTTATCTGCATGGCATAGTGGGGAATTTTCAAACTTTTTAATTCTTGATAATAATTTGGAAATATAAGCAATGTTGTGCGCAGTATTTCTATATCTTGAACAGTTTCTGGGAATCCATAATCGCGATGCTCAGCATAGCCTAATCTGCGGAATTTGTACGGCAAGGTTAAAAGTGGTTCCTCCGATCGACTACTGTCCAATTTTGTAACATATATTGCAGAAAGCTTTAAGACATGTGGGATTTGATTATGGGCAATTAGCACATCCTTTAGATTATGAAATCTAATATTCTTAGCTTTTACACTTGGATATTTCAGCATGAAATATATGAAGTGATAAACATTGCCAAATTCGAACTTGTGTGAAACTTGCCAGATGGGAGCAAAGGCGTTTTGGAAAAATGTTTCATCCCCAACCGGGATATGCAACTTTTGTCTGCAGATATGAACACAGTTGAGGTCAAACGGATCAATTATCGCATTGGTTAGGAGCGTATTTAATGCATATGTTCCAATTAGCGGATTGTCAATGTAAGTATGTAAGTATTCATCTGGAATATATGAGAATATGAACTCAATTATCTCTAATGGTAGTTCTAATAGAAGTTCTATAAAAGCTTTCTTCATGACGCATGAGTTCCATGAGAAAGCAACAGGGAATGTTCGTGTTGAAATTTACGTTTATGGTGAGTTTTTTCTTTTGCTCGAATTCCTATTTGGTAAATCAATTCGAACTTGAATTTCTTATTTGTTTTGGTTGCAAATTGAAGCAATTCAATTGCGCCACATAAAATTGATTGTAAATCTTGTGCTTTATAAGCCAATAAGTTTAAACCTAATCTAAAGCTGAAATTTATATGGTAAAGTTATTTTTGTGTTATGTTTGCCGAGGAACACAATTAGATATCCTTCCAATACATGAGCCATTTGTTTCAGCAAATTGGGCTCTATAAAAATGATCGAGCATGCAAGCTTGAGTACTCATAAAATAGTATTCTGCAGGATATTCTCAATCTAGAATTTGCTGCAAAGTAGCATCAAATGCTTCCCAAGGTAAAGGTGGGGAAGCTACCCGAAAATCCAATAGAGGCAAAATATGGTCATAAACCTATCTCTGTATGATTCACTTCTCTTCTAGAACAACAACAATAAAGACTTCAGTCAATCGAGCCTTTTATCTTAAAGATTCATAAGTGAAACTGCAACTGCTCTTCTTGTTACCAAAGAATAGATTGAACATGGCATTTTTTTTGCCTCCAAGAAATATTGAGAAATCAGGGACAACATTGAGAAAGAAGATCCCTTGATCTAACCCCTTTAAGTATTAATCTTTCATACATGGAGAATCCGCCTTTTCGTTTTGACAAGACCCTCGAAGTAAAATATGCACTATAACCGAACTGTTAAAATTTATTTTTTAATCTAAACAACGATCTAAAATCAGTTATAACCGTTTTTTGAAAAGTTGCACGACTCGCAATTTAACCAAACTTGTCCGTGGCTCACATGGTAAATCCCGGGGTTAAAATACGTAAATCACGTCTGGAATTACCATTAAAGCCGATTGAAGGCTCAGTTAAGGGTATAATTGAACTTTAGTTGGATCGAATTAAATTAAAAGTATCATGTGCAGATCCGGAATTGTGTACGTCTTTCCATTTTTGGAATTGCTACGTTTTTATCAAAATTGACTACTACGGTGGCTAACAGCACACGTTAAAGATGTCGAGAAAGCAAATCTAATCTTTAACTGAAGGTGTTAATAATTGTATATTTACACACAAAAGTCGAAATGGGGGGAGGGGGGTATTAGGTAACCTTTCTTTGTTTTCTTGGAAGCAATTTAATTAATTAAGGACAGTTCGACAGAATACTTTCCAAATTAATTTTTTTTTCTCTTTTACAAGTTGTTGGACGTGGAGTGGGGGACCGTGTCGCGGTAATTAAATTTATTCTTTCTGGAGACAGAGTTGGAAGTGAGTGGTGGTTATTAGTATTAGTTTGTGGTTGATTAATTTGATTGTTGGCTACAAAAATAAAATTTTTTATCGGTCAGTTATTAAATCTACTGGACAATCTCAACTACATTATTATTCAACTACTACTACTACAACTCTAATTATTTCTATAACTATTCTTTCAAACTTTTCCAATTGGATACTCGACATTCCTTTCTTTCGGTTCCCGTTAAAGTGATACATGCTAAAATGAGTTACGTTAGACAACAACAAGAAAGACGTAAGTCAATGGCAGAAAGAAGGCCCTCCACAACTTACTCACCTTCCCACATTCCTCACTTGGTGGGGTTAGAAACACCTCAAGAGCAGCACTCATTAGCTATTAAAGAATGTGATGTCCTTATTTTAGGTACAGGCTTGTCAGAAAGCATTTTAGCAGCCGCATTATCCTGGCAAGGTACGCAAGTTTTACATATCGATAGTAAGAATTTTTATGGGGATTCAACTTCAACTTTGACTATTGATCAATTAAAGAAGTGGTGCATTGAAGTCAATCATAACAAGTTACCTCACTTCAAAGATGCTCAGATTTATATCCCTCCAGGAAGATATAACTCGAAAGATTATGGAATCGATTTAACTCCAAGAATAATGTTTTGTAAACTGGATTTATTATCATTGCTTGTTAAATCTCGGGTATATCGTTACTTGGAATTTCAAAGCTTAACAAATTTCCACGTATTTGAAAATGATGATTTTCAACAGAAAATTACAAACACCACGACCAAGGAAGACATATTCATGGATAAATCCTTGTCCTTAATTACAAAGCGTAACTTAATGAAATTCTTGAAGTTTGTGTTATTGGATGAAAACAAGACTTTAATAAAACAAAATTCTGAAACCCCAATTGAAGCTTTCCTTGCCAAAGAATTTAAATTGGAAGAACCTCAAATCAATGAATTAGTGTACTCAATTGGTTTATGCGTTAAGGAGCGCACTACCACAAAGGAAGCAATAATTCGTATCAAAAGATTCCTTGGGTCATTCGATGTGTACGGAAAATTCCCCGTAATGGTTTCAAAGTATGGAGGACCAGGCGAACTTTCCCAAGGATTCTGTAGAAGTGCGGCAGTCGCAGGAACAACTTACAAGCTTAACACAAATCTTACTGATTATGATCCTGCGTTAAAAATTGCTCATTTTGATGATGGTTCAAAGATCAAGATTAAAGAAAAAATTATCATATCTCCAACTCAACTAACAAAGTTCTTAGCTTCTTCGTACACGAAAGTCGTAGAGAATCTTGAACCATACAACATAACCAGACTAATCACGGTAATAAAAAGAGATTGCAAAGAATGGATGTCGCAACACGAGTCTTCAGCTATTGTTGTCTTCCCTCCACACTCGCTTCCAACAAATAATGATTACGCGGTTCAAGTGATTATTCAAAATGGTGATACCGGAGTTTGTCCACCTGGACACTCAATTTGGTACACTCATACAGTAGAACCTGATCTTGCTAGGGCAAAGCGCGATTTGGAAACTGCTTTTGAAAAAATGGAATCTGCGTTATTGAGAGAGACCAACTTACTCGAAGAAGAAATTATGCTAATGACAGGTGGCGGTGGCGGTATCAGTGGTAGTATTTCCACATCGAGCTCTTTCAAATTGGGTACTTCTTTGACTAACAATTTTATTCCTCGTGAAAAGGTTGAAATTGTATGTAAAATGGGATTCGTCCAACAATCATATATCAAGCCAGATTTATCCAATGTATTCAAGGCTTCTGAAGGAAACAATATTGTTTTAAGGCAACCAGCTGAATGTGAAGACATAATATTCACAAACATGCCGAGCGGGGAGATTAGTTATGATGGAATTATTACTGATGTTAAATCTATCTATGCAAGAATTGTAGGAACAGATGAAGACTTTTTTGATGTTGATTTTGAAGATGAAGACGAAGAAGAAGAAGTTGCTCAATCTTCTCAAAGAACAACTGTATCTGGTGGAGTTCATGGAGGTATTGTTGGTGGCGGAAACCCATCTAGTTACGAAGATGTGATCGAATCTGATGATGACAACTCAGACGATCACAAGCCGTTTGCAGCTGACGAAATGGAATTGTGATAATGCTTTAATGGTTTGCCTTGTTTATTTTTTTTTATCTATTACGCTTGATTTCATGTTGTGTTGTTACATTTGATTTGTTCTTGTTGTTTTATGTTTAGTTCTGTTTGCCTTTAAGGTGTTTGCTTTTCACTTGAGTTTGTTCTTCATTTGTTATTATTTAACTTGTAACCTATATTATAATCTAATTCTTGATTTATTGCATGCTCTATAGCATACTTCATAATTTATATCAATGTACAAATTCACATACAACGCACAATCGGGCCAATATGTTGGTGCCCGATTTGGCTGCAATAAATGACTCTTTGAATCGAGACAAGTATATTTAGCGAATACAGGATTCACTTCACCAAAAGACAATAATCGATGGAGTCATGCTTAATTTTTTAACATGTCTCCAGAATCCATTCGTGCCAGTTCTAACTACCTAAACATAGTGACAGTGAAAACATTTATGATCTACAGGTTATTCGTTCCAAGACTGGAGATATTTTTGTTAACAATGATTGATTGGTTTTTTCTTTAGAACAATAACATTTCAAAGACTAGAATTTTAAACATTAGAAGAAACATAATGCCTAGTTGTCATTGTTTCTGATGGTCAGATATGTTGCATTTCTAACTGTTTTAGCGGGGGCCAGTTCACATTTTATGTATCGGTATCAATCAAAAGGTTTGATCACATGCTTAGGGCTATAGCCCTAGCCTACATTTTCTACAAAAAAAATTTTTCTTGAGGTTTTCTCCTTGTGGTAGTTCCCATTCTCTCCACACCCATTGAAAAATTCAAATACCTTTTCAACATTTAAACTCATTCTTTTTAAGAAACCACTGAGCAGTAATCCTATTTACCTGTCGAAGAAGTCTACAAATTCATTAAAATGTCTGACGTTGAACAAGAACAAATTGTCGAAGAAGTTGCCGTTGAACAAGAATCCGGTTCCATCTCTATTGAAGACTGTCTTAAGGTTGTCTTAAGAACTTCTTTAGTCCACGATGGTTTAGCTAGAGGTTTAAGAGAAGCTTCCAAGGCTTTATCCAAGAGAGAAGCTCAATTATGTGTCCTCTGTGACTCTGTTACTGAAGAATCTATCGTCAAGTTAGTTGAAGCTTTATGTAACGAACCAGAAGAAAAGATTCCATTGATCAAGGTCTCTGATGCTAAATTATTAGGTGAATGGGCTGGTTTATGTCAATTAGACAGAGAAGGTAACGCCAGAAAGGTCGTTGGTGCTTCTTGTGTTGTTGTCAAGAACTGGGGTGCTGATTCCGATGAAAGAAACATCTTATTGGAACACTTCTCCCAACAATAAATTTTGTAAAGAGATTATTGATACATTTCTGAACATTATTTATTAGTAGTGAATGAATTTGTATTTGTATATTAAAGTGTATTTTTGATTATAATATATAAAATGGTTTACTATGGAAACGCTTTATCTCAGCAGGGTAACTGTCATTAAATTGAAGAGCTACCAATTGACCGTTTTCAATGTCTTTTTTTTAAGAGTCGCGCACACTCGGAAATTTGATTTCTTTAAATCCGCGTAATCATTTTTCTCAAGAGTTAGAAGTAATCAAAACACCAAATGATGAATGAATTTTAATCTCTCTTCCCTCCTAAAAAAACTATATACTTATACCAAGACATGACCGAGGATAGAACTACGAGAATTGCAAGTCGTATACGTGGGTCAGGGTATGTTATTTATTTCACTTCATTCTTAATGTAACTTGAATTTAGGGTACTAACAATACTAGTGAACGGCATCTCCGAACAGTAGAATTTGATTTATCAACCACCAAGAATGTGATTGTTATGAAGAAATGGCAATTGGACTTACTTAAAGATGAAACCACTCTAGGAAAATCCATTTTGGGATTTGAATTCCAAGTACAAGAAGATGATACAGTGCTGAATACCGATGATGACTTCTTTCTGGGGACAGATGCTGAATTTACAAACCTGGACATGTTGAGACGAGACCAACAAGCAACCCAAATCGAATTTGATGCAGTGAAAGAGCTTGATAGTGATACTGATGCTGATATGACAATACCTACATTTAGAAGAATGCAAGATGCAACGAGGTCATCGTTAAGATTTGAAGTATCGGGAATAGCATCGCCAAACTTAATCACTGAAGATAGATCGACAACGATGGGCCCTCCAAGAGCGCCAAGAGTTCTAAAGACAATAGCTGAAACCGGATTCACCGATGGAGAATACAGTATCCAAGGCCAGACCAACGTTAATTACAATCGTGACTTAATGGCAGGTGAAGAGACATCAGATAACTTCACTCAGTTTGATGAAGATCAGAAGTTAAGGACCCCTGGGCTACTGGATTCAACTAAGGCAATGTCTGATCATGAACAAAGTTTAATGTTGCCACTACGGCAAGCCATTACGATTGTGTCTCAAACCAACGTTGGAACAGAGCTGGAATCTGAACTTACCAAAAATGATAGCATCATCAATCAAGAAAAAACCACCGACTTCAGATTACTTCCAGAAATCAGAGAAGAAGATAGTGAGGAGAAGGAAGAAGAGAACGAAGAACCACTGATCGCTGATTTTGGCGATTTTGGTCAAGAAGAACATGAAGAACCCCCGATGGACAATTATGGACGAGATTATTCCGAAGAAGAAGAACAATTAAACGTAGTCCCAGACACCGTCATCAGCAATAAGAGGGCTGGTACCCCTGAAGTAGAACAGGACCATGTGGTTAAGCGCTCAAGAATTCTGATTATACCTCAGCCCGCCAGATATCGGACACAGGCAGCCCCATTGAACGGGATTTCTATGACAGGAAAATATCAACCAATGACACTCGAAGTGAGTAGGTTAACTGATGAACCAGAAGTTGATGAAATTCCAAGTGTAAATTTAATCGATGTGATACTTCATTTTGTTAAAACTTTTGAGCCTAAGTATATGGCCGACAAGGCTATAGACCAAGAGTCTTTACATGCTCAATTCAAGAAGCAAGCTTTGTTTTTGATTGACAAATTACTTGATATGCATGCATGTATAAATGACATGTCACAAGATATAGTTTACATTGAAAGGGCAAAGCAAAAGTACAGAAATAAGATCTTGAAGTTACGTAAAGAGCAAGCACGTATCGGAAACCAATTGAATAGGCTAAGGTCAGAAGTTCGTTCGAAGAAGCAAGAAAGTGACGATATATCGAGCGTTCAAGAAAAATTAGAGGTTTTGAAAGTTTCTATGGGGGATAAATATCCATATCTTGGCGAGGGTATAGATACATCCGTCAGATTGTTATTGAATAGTATATCAAAAATGGCTAGCCCTCAAGTAGGAATACTACCGAAGTTGAAGAATATAAATGCAAAGTTGGAAAGATTGGAACGGAAACTATAGAACACAAAATGTGTATATTAAAAAAAGATCTGGTGTATAATAATTGCAAATTCATACATACGGGAACCTAACGACATAAATACGAATCACTTGAAATGATGTACTTGCACCTGTAAGGTTTGCAAAATAACAAATTACATCCATTAATTTCTGCAATGATTCCTCCTCTAGTGATACACTCTCCTCTATCTGCTTACTCTTCTATTCTCCGAAAGACAGCACGAACTTAGCTATCGTCATTGACAAGGGCCATGATCATTCTGTATAAGTAGAAGAAGAACATCAATAAATGGAAACCTAATTTTAAGAAAGATTCCTTCTTATGTTTATTTAAGGTTCTAAAGATTTCAGTAGCATCCAATAAATGATTCTTGTTGATGAATTTGTTGATGTTGTAAGCCAATAATGGTAAGTTCAATAAGAATGGGAACCAGTATCCATTAACTAAGAACAAGACGGAAAGGAATGCATGTAAACCAGCTTCAGGAAGGAACCAAGGATTTAATTTATTACATAATTCAATTGGGTTGATATAATCACATTCCAAATCGGAATACATAATAGTGAAGAAAACTTGTGAAAATAAGTTAACTGCGTTAACAATCACAGCAAGAATGAAGAGCCTAAATGATGTTTAATGTTAGTATATTCAAAACAATTGCCATTGTTTCATGTTCATATAAAAGAATGATGATTCATCAATACTATGGACAAATAAAATCCTATTAAGAATTATTTGAGTAGCGTGTACATACCAGCTTTCTCCTGTCATTTTTATTGATTATATTTGTATGAAGAGGTGAAAATCGTGTGTATATTGGACACTCCTGATGATGAATCAAAGTTTTGAATGTTTTTTTGATGGTTGGGGTTCAAAGTGGTGGTAATTGATGCATTGATGAAATTTTTTTTTTGGTTTGCTTTGCGTTGATCAGATCACACTACTAAATTCGTCAACGAAATTTTTAATTAATTATCAAGACAAGATTGACACTTGAGCCGTGCATCAATACAATACAATTCATTCAATTCAATTGTCAAACCAAGAACTAAGAAATTTAGGCAATCAATTGTCAACATAACAGCTTTGTCAAGGACTTTCATTATTTTCCTACTTAACTTGCTGCATGGAAAGACGGGTATAGCAGGAGTTTTTATATGCAAGCTTTGATTGCGAAAAGTTCGAGTTTAGCCTAATAAGGTACCAAACACAAACAATATAAAATTGTTCCAATATATAATACTACATAACAACACTATAATAATCAGTGTAATAAATAAATACAAATCTTCACAGTTATCTAATTAGCAGCAAGACGCCTCTTTTCTTTAGTTACAACTATTCCATCCAACTTCACCAAATTCTTGAATGTTCTTAGCATTAGATGTTCATATTTCCGTCTTCCTTCCATATTACCCCGATCGCAAAATACTTCGTCTCTTTCATACCAATCTTGTAATTTCTTTAAGGAATGATAGTGAATTGAAAAATTCTCAATATCATCTACTGTCTCTAAATTGATTCCATTTATCTCATCAGGACTAAACATATATGGATACATATTCATATTTAAACCATTTAATCTAACATCTAAGGATATTAGGGAATGTCTTGACGGATAGAAGGCTTCGATGAGAGCATCAACTGATTCAAGATTATTGGAAACTAAGTAACATTTGGTTAATTTAAGATTGGCTAAACCGGATATATCTTCTAGTTTATTAAAGTTCAAATTTAAATTCTGAACATTTGGAAATACTTTGTGGAAATTTGAAGGAATTGAGGTCAAATTGATTGCAGAAAGCGTCAATTTGGAAACATAGTTGAACCGAATTGATGGGAGCTTTTTTGACAATTGGTGATTCCCCGACAAGTCAAATTCCTTTAAAGATGTAACTTGGGGCAAAAGACCTTCGAGGACTTGAGGGTGTATTGACTTACAAGATACTTCTTCGATTTTTAATAATTTATTTACTTTAATTTGATTCAAATCCCTATTTCCGTCAATTCTCAAACATCTCAAATATGGAAAGTTTTCCAAGTTTAACAGTTGCAAATTATTAAACTTCAATAGCAACTTTTTCAAATTTTTATGGTGTCTCATTTCTAGGTGTTTCAAGTGATTTTTAGGATATTCACTTTGTAAATGTTCCAAACGATTTTCATTAAGATTAAGTATTCTTAAGTTGGGTAGCTTTTCAATTCCACAAACAATTTCCAACCTGTTTTCATTCAAATTAAGATCTTGTAAATTTGGGAAATCAAACAGTTGAAAGTTTAAAGTCCCGGATAATTGATTCCCAGAAAGATCTAAATTAATCAAATTAACAAGTTGACTAATTCCAGCTATGTTATTGATATTGTTTTGACATAAATTCAAATTAGTTAAATGAATGCACTCCTTTAAATTGCTCACTTGGGTCAAATCATTCCGAGAGACATCTAACATTTGCAAATCATATAACCCCCCAAAAGAAGTCATATCGTCAATTATATTTTCCAGCAATTTTAACTTTAAAATTCGTTCAGGAATACCAACTAAGTATTTTATTTCGTTCGTTGATAAATCAAGACTTCGCAAATTTGGTAAAAACCTATCTAAATCTTTGACATTATTCAAATCATACTCTGATAGAGAAATTTCATTAACATCCTCCCATGAGACGTCACCTGCATCACCACTAGTTAGTATTTCATTTATAATAGAAATCAAATTTTGATTCGTCTGCGAAAATGTAAAATCTCCATCTAATTGAGACATCCTAGTCACCTCAGTATCCGGACTAGTTTTTGGTTCTGAAGGCACATGAAATGAAACTTCTAGTCTATTGTTACTATTCTTTCTTTTGGAACTCCATGACTGACCTTTCTTTAGGATGCTTTGGTCATGCTGTCCCCTCCTTGGAGACAACATTTCCTTATCAAGATCGTTTGTTGTCGTCATCAAGTCTTCTATCGATTCTAAGGTGTTTGGATAATTTCCAGGATCGTTTGATTTGAGTTTCCATTTATGTTCTTTGTTATCGAGAATCATATTTCCATACTCAGTTGGTAAATTTTCATTCGGTATGACCTTCATCCTTAAAACATGATGTTTCTCCGGTGATATATGTAATTGTGAAGTATTCTTCCATCTAATAATTTCTTCTTCCTTCTCCTCAGAGACCAAGTTATCTCTTTTTACAGACATGGCATCGGAATTGGCAATTGAGCCTAAAACACTTAAAGCTTTTTTGTCTTCTTTTGAAGTTCTTGTCTTGCTGAGACCGTGCTGTCCAATAGCAATATGAGGACTTTTCAATTTGCTTTTCATATAATTAATCCTATTGTTTTCAAAATTAATGTTCTCATTTTCCTTTTCATTGTCAGCCTCTTCTTCTACTTCTTCTTCTTCGTCGTCGTTGTCGTCCTCTTCATCAAAAGTATATTCAGAATTGCTACGGGAAGATTGATACGCAGAATCAGTACGGTTCAAACTTTCCTTATTAAACGATGTGTAGTTTTTACTCATATTTTCACTATCATCTGGGCCTTTGATATAATCATTGCTATTTTCATTATCTTCGTCACCCGATTCAAAACCACTCGTGTAAGAAGCATATTCATTTTCACTAGCCACTCCATCCTCAATATTTGAAAGTACTTTATTAGCCTTTGGGGTTGATGTTGCTGTTGATACTAATTCTGATTCATTAAAATTAGTGCTCGCAACTCTGTACCCTCGTCTCTGTATATTTTTAAACAAGTTGTCAGCATTCTTTAAATAAAAATCCTTATTGTAAGCTCCAGACTTTACAAAGTTCTTGATACCAGGAGGATGAGGAGTCGTACCGCTCATGCTGGATTTATGGCTCTTCTCTTCATTGATTGGTGTATTCATATTCGACTTATTATGGAGCTGTTGAAGGACCCCGTTCAATTTTTGCTTCGTAAACGTATCATATTCCGCTTGATATAATTTCAAAGGCGATTCTGGGATATTGGACCATTGTTGCGTGCGGCTCTTATCTTGTTCAAGAATATTCTCCAACTGCGTCGAATTATCTTGACTTAATTCTTTTGGAACACTCAATTGTTTAGTGATCATTGGTGTAGATATATTTGTGGTAGAAATCGACTTGTAGTTATTATTACTTTCGTCGTGAGATTCAATAGTGTGAAAAATATTGTGAATGTTATTAATTGGTTTGATATTCTGTTTATATTCATTGTTTACTCGCTTCCATGCGGGAGTTTCAGAAGAGTGTAAATCTGAGTTATGAATAATTGTATTGACACTCGCAAGCTCTTTGTCGAAATTGTAAGAATCAAAATTAGGTTGACTCAGCCTTTTGGTTATTTTCACCGAAGAATGAAAATCTGGCTCTCCAATTGGAAGCGGAGGTGGTGCTGCCGATAGCTGTTGGTTAAATATATTTGTATTTTGGGTATCCCACTTTTCGTCTAATACATCTGGCATCCAGTTAGGAGTCTTGTTGCTATTTGGCTTTTGGATTGTACTAGTCTTGAATGGTGGAGTGTTTTCGTCTGCCTTTTGAAGATCTTGCGAACTTCGAAATTGAAGAACCTGTTGTTGTTGTTGATTTTGATCCTGTTGCTGTGGTTGAGGGGAAGACTTTTGTAGCAGTTGGTCGTGTTGAAGTATTTGCTGATGATCAAATTGGGAATTTTCACTCAAGCGATCATTACTCACCATCATTGTTAGTGAATTCTTGGTTTTCGCATTTGGATGATTCTTATATTGGAAGGTGTTTGGTGCAGATCGACCAAGTGAATCAAATGAGCCATCCACGAGCATTGAACTTTTATTTCCAGAAAAGTCCTTATTGAGAGTATATTTCAAATGGTTTTGGTATCCTCCCTTTGATTTGATCGGTTCTGGTGATGACTGATCCAATATGGATAGACTTGTATGTTTTGAGGATGAGGCATCATCTTCGGGGATTACCTGAAGTATATCTCTATTAACTGTAGATTGAGGAGGTAAATTGTCGTCCATTGCGTCTGCAATTGTGTTTGTGTTGGAGATTGTGGCGCCCAAATTTTGATTTGACGACTTTTGATTGATAGTTGTGGGATCACTTAGTTTTGTTTCTTCAATAAATGTATTAATATCCATTCCTCCTGTGCTTATGCCTAAGTCTATTGTTTGCAGCACAACTCTGGATGTCATTTGCCTGATAGCTTGAAAATCTTCTTGGTGTCAATTGATTGATGGTTGTTGTAAAAAACTGCTTTGTTTACATTTTTGATCTTCAAAACAACAAAAAATAAATCACCCAAAATCTGGAGACATTTTTTCGTTAACATTTGAACGACATTTCCTGTAGACATGGATCTTGGCTGATGAATTCGAGTCAAAAGCTTGAACAGGGAGCACAGACTAGAGATAACGATTGGAAGGGAATGATGTTTAGTACGTTTTCTTTACATAATTTCTCTTGAAAAATCTAAACGCACACGCAAAATGTTGGGATTATTACCAAGAATAACAATCTGTAAATGCTTAAAATTATATTATTCATTGAAGTCATTAATCATCCATAGTGTTTTAAGTTAAACAAGATCTGAAAAGCAGAAAATACACACCTGGTCGGAGGCAGGGTAAGCGTTTGTGTGTTGGCATCAGTGACAAGAATTGCCAATTGATTGCATAATAAAACACAAAATTAGTTGCAATGTTGGCAATTCAACTCAACTAAAACCCCATTCCTTTCCATCTTTTAATTGATACTTTTCATTATTTCTTCGGCACCTTATTGCTTTTAATAATTGCTTAAGTCCATCCTTATTTACACAAAAAAATGATGTAAAAAGAGAATAATTATTAAAGTTGACTGACTGATGACTGAATAGCCATTGTTCATCTCTACCCATGTATTGTCGAATGCAAGGAATGGTCTATATTCTCGCGAACTTTGAATTATCATTGATTTGTTTGGTTAAAAATTTTGTGTCTTATCTCTCTTCCCTTTCCCTCTCTCCTTTTAGACTACAAAACTCAATTTCGTTTTATTAATGCAACACCCCCATCTTTGAATTTGTATCTCATCATCGTCATCATCATCATCCATCACCCGAAAAAATCTTTAAATATTTCCACCTCACTTTAACTAACAAACTCAAATTAATATCATTTTGCTGCTGCTGTTAACTTAATAATAATTATTTCGTTGGAATAAAACTTCTCCTTCTTTCGTTCTCCTTTTTAAGTAAAAAACATCATCACTCAAAATTTACGGTGAAAGGAAGAAAGAAAAAAAAAGGGACAAAACAAAAAGATTGAAATCATTCGATAAAGAGAATTCATTTTCATCTCTCTCTTCTCTTTTTTATGTTCATTGATTAAAGGGCCAATTGGTTTAAAATACTTCACTAGTTAGTAGTATACCCCCACCCATTATCATATCCTAGTTATAAATCGTGATCTTTTAATTGTGTGCCTTTTTTTGTTTGTTTAATTTAATTTATTTATTAAGTAAATGTTGTTTGGATTGCATTTGAGATTCATTTAGATTATTTAATAAACCTCCCCCCATTCATTTGATTGATTAGTAAAAAAAGATATAGAAGGGTAACAGTTACCACATTTACAATAATCACTAACGACTATACCTAAAGATAAATAAAGCTACTTCATAAGTTTTGGTATTATGTCATATGGAATATCCAACCAAGATGAGTATCAAACATCATCAGGATCGAATACTTCTCACTCCTTAACTTCAAATTACCAAGGCTCAACGACAAGCTCAGAACAACCACAGCTGCAACAATCTCAGTCACAGTCACAGTCACAATCAAAACTGCAGCAGCCTTCACAACAACTGCAACTGCTACAGCCACAATCTCCGATGACTAACCCCTTATCGTCCCCAAATACCCCTACTAGATCGACAATTCCTAGAGCTACAATTAATCCAAATGCAACAACATCAAACACTGCAAGCCATCAACATCAGCAGGAACAAGAATTGTTATCTAATTATACCGTCCCAAATCCTCCTGTATCAACTCAACAATCAAGTGTTATTGCTGCCGCTGCTGCTGCTTCTTCTTCTTCGGAAATAGATCTGTCACCTACTGGATCTAATTCTGGTGAAATTGAAAAACCAAGAACATTATGGATGGGCGATTTAGACCCTTGGTTGGACGAACAAGGTATCGTTGACCTCTGGTGGAATATACTACAAAAGAAAGTAACAGTAAAAATAATTAGACCAAAAATTACAAAGCCTGATCCTACTTATCAAGGCCTAACTAATTCCGGGTATTGTTTTGTTGAATTCGAGTCTTTTGAAGATGCACAGCAAGCTCTTTCATTGAATGGACAATTACTACCTGATATTGCTATGCCTTCACAACAACACTTTCCAAACAATCCTGATAATCAAAAGAAATATTTTCGATTGAACTGGGCAAGTGGTGCTACATTAACTGCTCCAATTGTTCAATCTCCTGAATATTCCTTATTTGTTGGCGATTTATCAGCATCTACAACAGAAGCTCATTTACTAGCTTTCTTTCAAAAAAATTTCCCGAATTCAATTAAAACGGTAAGAGTCATGACAGATCCAATCTCTGGAAAGTCGAGATGTTTTGGATTTGTAAGATTTACTGATGAGCTGGAACGACAAAGAGCATTGGTTGAAATGAATGGTGTATGGTTTGCAGGTAGACCGTTAAGAGTAGCCTTAGCAACCCCAAGAACAAGCACCAGAAATAAATATTTAACTCCACAACAGCAGCAGCAGCAACAACACCAGGAGTTTGGTTTGGGGCTTGGAGGACCTCCTGCTCCTCCACCTCCTCCACCACATCCTCAACAAGCATCGGGTCCTCCAGGTGCTCCAAACTTGGCTCAACAAGAAATGATGTTTATGTCTCCAGTACCTCCACCTATGCCCCCACCACTTGGATCGGGTCAATTGAGAAGTGGTTCTTTGTATGGATATTATGGAGGTCCTCAATCTATAGATATGCAACAATCGGAATTTGAAGGATTTGGGGTAGGTGGCCTTGGTGGAATTGATTTGATGAAGAGTGGTTCCCAGCAATTGTCACAACAACTAGGTGGACAATCAGCAGCACAACAACAATTTGTTGATCTTAATAATACAACTGTTTTTGTGGGTGGGTTATCTTCAGAAGTCACCGAACCTACGCTATTTACATTGTTTAAACCATTTGGAATTATTCAACAAGTGAAAATTCCTCCTGGAAAGAATTGTGGATTTGTGAAATATTCAACTCGAGAAGAAGCAGAAGAGGCAATTGCAGCAATGCAAGGTTTTATAATTGGTGGGAATAGAGTTAGATTAAGTTGGGGACGAGTTTCAGCTGCAAATAAGAAATTCCAACAACAGCAACAACAGCAACAACAACAACAACAACAGCAGCAGCAAGTTGCGCAAATGCAAGTAGCAGCTGCATTATCTATGGGTATGGATCCAGCAATGGCAGCCGCAATGGGTGGTGTACCATATCCCCCACCTCCTCCACAAGGAAGCGCAGGGGGTCATCCACCTCCTGGTGGTCCCGTTCCTCCTCAATTAGCCACAATACCACATCCAATGGGAATCCCCCACCCGCCTCCTCCAACATCTATACATCCTTCTTTCCAGGATATGTCAAAGGATTCAGAAGGTTCATTTGATGGGAGAAGTTCAGGCGGTTCAAACGCTGCGGGATTATCGGCACCATTTTATATTCCTTTGCATGGACATCCTCCACCTCCACCCCACGGTGGTCTCCCTATGGAATTCATGTATCCCCCTGGTGGTGGTGAAAGAGGAGATGATGAGTTGATTAATGCGATGAAAGGTGTGAATTTGGAAGAAGGTTATAGCAGTAGTGTTGGAAGTGGATATTCTCGCTTTCAAGAAGGTGGAGGTGGTGAACATCAGGGAGAAGAAAAGTATGAACATAGCGATGAGCAGGTAGAGCTGCTGGACCCAACTCGAAGTGGAGAACATAATCAAGAGAGTAAAGAAGCTGGTGACGGAGAGAACAACGAGGATTCTTAATTTATTCTGTTTTGTTTTTTTGACCTTTGTTACACATGTTTGATTTTTTTGTCTTTCCTTGATAATGATGATGATGATGATGCTGAAAATTTTATATTTACATAATTTTGGGATTATTTGGAATGGTTATAATGTGATTTTTTTTTAATAACGGTGATGCTTTTGAGTTTTATTATCACTAATCAATATTGCTAATTTGTTTGATTGTTGTATATTCTATTGGTCCCCATATCCTATTTTATTTGTTGATTATTGTTAATTTCTGTTTGTGTTGTTTATGATTGTTTTATTATTTAGCAAAGAATTTGATTTATTATTCATATAAACGAATACCAAGTTATTGGGTATAATACTTGTAGTCTAAGGAGTTTACAAGAAGAAAGGAACGTTTCAATACAATGTGGATGAAATGTTTGAACTTTAGAGATAAGGGAAGGTAATGTTCCATTCATTCGTTAGTGTACCGAGATGCAAACGATTCACTTCACTTGACTGACAAGTCCCAAGAAGAATGTTAGGATCCACGGTTTTCTTCATCAAAGTATTCGTGTCTATGCTCCAAATTTACAATTCTCTAAGTGGCGTATGAATCTCTGGAGCCAGAATGTAGTGACAATTTTGGTTTGTAAAGGCAGCATTTGCAATAGAATGTGAAACACACTGGATTTCTAGTATACTCTGTTCAATGCTCCTCAGAATAATACGTCTACATATTACCAGGTGGTTATACGTGTTCAAACACCCAACTGGCGGTTATGATCTCACTAGTATAATCCAACCCAAATTCTACCAGTAAAAAAGGTTTGATCTACAAGTTTAATATCAACGAATGTATAACTTATTATTCATGTAAGACTAAAGAAGTAAAGAAATGAAGAGTAAAATCACCATTTGTAATCAAATCAGAATCCTCATACAAACTTAAAAAGAAAAACCTACAAAACAAAACAAAAACCAGAAATAACCATAATATTAACAACCAGTATTACAAAAGGTCAAACAAACATTTGTCACACCCCTTAAGATCTTTCACCTCTTAATCTTCTTGCTAATTGGATATCCTTCTTTTGAATAGTAACTCTCTTTGCATGAATAGCACATAAGTTGGTGTCTTCAAATAAGGAAACTAAATAAGCTTCAACGGCTTCTTGTAAAGCACCGATAGCACTACTTTGGAATCTTAAATCAGACTTGAAATCTTGAGCAATTTCTCTAACTAATCTTTGGAATGGTAATTTTCTAATTAATAACTCAGTAGATTTTTGGAATCTTCTAATTTCTCTTAAAGCAACAGTACCTGGCTTATATCTATGTGGTTTCTTGACACCACCAGAAACTGGTGCTGACTTTCTTGCTGCCTTGGAGGCAAGTTGCTTTCTTGGAGCCTTACCCCCAGTGGATTTTCTTGCTGTTTGTTTAGTTCTAGCCATTTTTATTGATTTATAAATAGATTGGTAGATGAACTAGAGAGAAAAGAAAGAGATATAAAAAGGCAAAAAATGCTACGGAGAAAAAAGGGGGTGGATTTATAAAAGGTTTTGAAGATTTTTGAATGCTAAGTAAAGCAAGTGTGTCTGGACCAAAATCGGATTGTCAAAGAAAGTCAGACAATTTCATGGGGCACATGATGAGGAGCTAAATGGCTCATACAATTTTCCTTGATTGAATGAAGGTCAGAAAAAATCATTTTTGATTGTGGACTTAATCAGTGCGTGAATTTATAGTGTGCATTAAAATCGACATTTTTTTTGTTCTGTTGCAACTTGCGTTTAATTTAAATCGAAAAAAAAATAACCTCAATCAGCAAAAAAAAAAGAAACTGGGACAAAATTTATATGGCTTCCCAATTAGGAAAGTTGACTGCAACTTCCACTATATTTATCAACGTTACTACAAGTGGCTTCAGAAATCTTCATTTTACTTCAATGGTATGGTAATTTATTAACAAAACGAAGACGATGATTGATAATTTCTATCTAAGCTTTTCATGATTCGTTTTTAACATTTGATTCTGTTTTAAGCATTACATATTGAGGTGAAATTTTGATTAAAAATTCGGGAAATTGATTCCCATGCTGGAGAATCACATTAGTCTCAAGGGCCAGCAGAATCAAATCTCCCATTATGTAATCGATTTCAATAAGCTCATAATCTCCGCAACTATAACGCAGATATTAGAGCGGTAGTATATCGGACCTCCAATCCGAAGCTCACTTTTGTTTGGATTTTGTAAGAGGATCCAAACTATACTTCGTAGGAACTGAAACAGACATCATTATTAGAATTCATGCTAGATATCAAAGAGATATGACTATTGAACGTGTTTCATTAAAGGCCAAATAGAGTCATTCGATAGCTGATAGTTCGAAGAACGAACATGAAATAACAAAAGGCCGATTTGGTGAGAGTATATCATCTGAAAACCAATCTACAAAAGAAACAACTCATCAAACGTAATATGAAAAATAAGATTAAATTATATAACTAATGTACAAACAAAAAGTTCAATAAAACGCCATATACCAGACTTTTAACCTAACTTCTGTACCATAATCTGGTTATTCTGGTCTTCATCATTTTCTTTTGTAATTGGAAAACACCATACATCAAAGCTTCAGCAGTTGGTGGACAACCTGGAACATAGATATCAACAGGAACAATTCTATCACAACCTCTAACAACAGAATAGGAATAATGATAATAACCACCACCATTTGCACATGAACCCATAGAAATAACCCATCTTGGATCTGGCATTTGATCATAAACTTGTCTTAATGCAGGAGCCATCTTATTAGTTAATGTACCTGCAACAATCATAATATCAGATTGACGTGGAGAAGCTCTGAAAATAATACCCAATCTATCTTGATCATATCTTGGAGCGGAAACATGCATCATTTCGACGGCACAACAAGCTAAACCAAAAGTAACTGGCCAGAATGAGGATTTTCTAGCCCAGTTTGCAATCATATCTAAAGAAGTTAATGCATAATCAATTGGACTTGAAGCTGTCTTATCTGACATTAATGGGAAATCAGTTGCTAATGGTTTTGGAACTAAATCTTTGGTTGAAATATAACGAGTAGCAGTATATGGAATGACTGATAATGGTTTCAAGTGTCCCACTTGGTTTAACATAGATCTTCTGGTTATTGAGTACATTTTTAGATTTGTGGTATATGTATAAATGGAATGAAATGAAGGTTTCTTGTTCAAATTCTTTATGATTTGAGAATGAATAAATAAATAATAGGGGTTAAAATATGAAATGCAATTGGATTGGATTCGTTTGGGGTGCAAGTAATTCTTAAAACGTTTGACCTGGTCCTTCTATAGTCAAAGGGTTTTCAATGTCTACATATTTTTTTTTTCTTCCATCTGCGTTGCTTTTGGTGGAAAAAATGATCAGCAAAAATTTAGTGATGGTGATTGGATACGACATAAATTTACTTAGTAGAATGTCGTGCGACATTCTATGTTTAATTGGCTTCCTACTAACCTACTTCACTACTTACTCAATAATTTAGCATATCTACATAACTAACTGATAATGTTGTTTTGTCATACCCAACATATACATCAAACATGTTCAAAAAAGCTGTAATGACGTTATTACAACTTCTATTTATGAAGATTCAAAACTCGGGGATCATCAAAGGATTGTGCTTATCCCAAATACTACACGTGAATGCTCATATTTCA
This sequence comes from Hemisphaericaspora xylofermentans, assembly GCA_002105455.1. NCBI lineage: Eukaryota > Fungi > Ascomycota > Pichiomycetes > Serinales > Debaryomycetaceae > Hemisphaericaspora > Hemisphaericaspora xylofermentans. The sequence goes on along the minus strand of NDXA01000006.1, from coordinate 66,425 downwards.
AGATATTCTATGTGATATACTACTGAATAATTCCATCCAAATATTGCTTAATCTTTTCTAGTATATCTTGTTTAACTTCTTCTGGTACCAATTCTTCTGCCTTTGGTTTAACAAATGAAAATAACTGATCGAAATTCTGTTCATTTTCATTTAATTCTCGATTAGCTATTTGTGATACTTTATCAAACCATCCTGATTCATATAATTGTATTTTTAGTTGTTTATTTATTATATCATAATTTCCTGATGATATTAGATGTTCTTGAATCTTTGCTTTGATTTGATTTAACTCTTCTTGCGCTTTTGTCATTATATGTTTTGCTTTTGTATTTAATGGGGGAAATATGTCTCCTTAGAAGTACGCTCTTGTTCTATAATTAAGTTATATTATTAATAGTACTCGCGTATCTAATGTAGTTGTAGTAAAAGATTTGGTGAAATTGGGATAGACTTCAACGTAAAGGGTTGGTTCATCGGCATTTCATTGTGTACTCGGTTTTTCGCTTTGTTGTTGTGAGTACTGAAAAAAATGGAACACCAAGGAACAAAGTGTTAAGAAAAAATTCTAGACAAAAGGGTGCTAAATTCCCCACACTAATATTCTTATCTGATAACATTCTCCAATTGATCAATACAACTGTTCTCTATACCATGTCATCGTGTATAAAGTGTGGGTAAATCGCAAACTTATGTTAAACGGGATATCACCTGCTTGTTAGCTTGCGTGCTAAATTTGCTAATTTAAAATCTCTCCCCAGTTTCACTTTTTTCCGTGTAAATTTCGGTGCTTCTTATCAACTTTAAATGTTTAGAAAATCGATTTCAAGAACACTTAGATATATACCACGACGTCGCTCAATGTCTTCATCGATTGTTAAAGCATCACCATTCAAGGCTAAGGTAACCTCGATAGAACCACTTGAACATGGTAATTGGATCCAAACCAAGAAAATAAACTATCAAAACCCGGAAGGGAAAGATTGTGTATGGGAAATGGCAGTACGTACAACTAGAAGTGAACATATTAATATTGATGCTGTTTCGATTGTATCTGTATTACATAATGAAGTCACATCTGAAAAGCTGATAATTCTTATAAAACAATTCCGTCCACCTACTGAAAAAGTGATTATTGAATTGCCAGCCGGCTTAATTGATCCTCATGAAACAATTGAAAGTACTGCAGTTAGAGAATTGATTGAAGAAACTGGATATCATGGAACGTTTAGAAAGAAATCAAGTATGATGTTTAGTGATCCAGGGTTAACTAATGCTAATATGGTATTAGCATATGTAGATGTTGATTTAAATGATCCAAAGAATAAAGATCCTCAACCTCAATTAGAACATGGAGAATTTATTCTTACATTTACGTTACCTCTAAATAATTTACTACTGGAATTGGAGAGAATTATGAAGGAAGAAGATTGTAATGTTGATGCAAGATTGTATCATTTTGCTGTTGGTTTGGAGTTAGCCAAGGAGATGTAGCTTTATTGCCGATAGTCCCCACCATTTGCCTTACATACAGTAAATACATAGATATAAATATTATAAGTAATATACAAATCACATATCATCAGACGAATGTCTCGTAATTAATACTTAGTAAACTTAGTAAGTTGTTAAAGACATAGCCAACCTCACCCAACTAACTTAACTTCTAACCCACTACGCAAAAGAAAGTTAACAGAAAAAAAAATGTTGGATTTGAGTTTTTAATTAACAAAATGATTTAGCCGCTGAATAAATTAAGGAATGATTGATTAAAGCGTTTAGGTTGATTTATATAAACTACTATTAGCTTAATTGATACCCAAAACACAGTAACAAACTCACTAAATAAATAAATTGCATTAAAAAATGTCAGATCATATAGAAGGTAAAGAACCAAGAATTTGTTGCTTCTGTTTAGGAAGTGAAAATGATATTCCACCATTTGGTGAAATCAAAGATGGAAAAGATCTCCTTCATCCATGTTCAACATGTTCATTAATAGCTCATAGAAAATGTTTATTAGATTGGTTTAATTCAATTCCGGCCGATAAACTACATATATTACATGCAAGACATGGAAACATCCGACGTTCAGGACCTGGATCACTGGAAATTTCTCCTATAGATGATATTGGAGTCGGCGCGCCTTCATCCCAAGGAGGATACCTGCATAATTTAAACATAAATATCTCTTCGGATGTGATCTCAAATTGGTTACGAAGCATATCAAGAGAGGAAGAAGAAGGAGAAGAAGAAGAGGGAGATCCCGATAGAGAGAATGCTGGTAGAGTTTTTACACTTCCGGGTTCATATCCTGAAAGTGAACAAGGCACTCCTCCAACTGGAACAACTGCAGATGGTTCTTCTGATTATGAATTACGTCGATATGTCCATATTCTTCCTAAGAATAAGAAAAATGATTATCTGATTTATATATTAGCACCTTGTCCACAATGCAAACAAGATATTATTTTTACAATGTATCGATCCCGGATTTTAGCTTTGTATACCCGTACTAGAACAGCCATCATTCAATCAATGGAAACTGGTACATTGTATGTAATAATTGGTTCAGTTATCACTGGTGTTTTATCAATGGGATATATCACATTAACAGCATGTGGAATGAAAATGATGGATTGGATAGTTCCAGCTCCATTATTAGTTGAAACTTTACGAGCTAACAAGCAATCTACAACGTATGGATCATTATCTAGTTTATTGTTTGGAAAACCTTCAAGTTATTCAATTTCAAATATGGAACAAGCATTGTCTAAAGGTCTGATTGATCCTATAAAGTTTTCTCGTGTACCACTTTTACCACTTGTACTTTATCGTGCAAGATCTTCATCAATTTTAGATTGTTTCTTTGGAAGACTGAAACTTTCTTCGTTATATTCTGAGTTAATGATTGCAGGTTATATTTCATCTTTAGGTAATCATGAATTAATCAAAGAAATATTCAACAATATTAAAACACAAGCTATTGATATTTTCCGCAAACCAAGTTTAGCATCATTGAAAAATGGAATCAATATATTCAAAGGAATCGATTTATGGAAGACAAACAATTTATTATCATTGATAATTCCAGTACGTTGGGTTTATAGTGTTATTTATCGTTTAACCATAAACCGAGTTCATTTCCTGATTACCATGTATACCCGTCCTCGAGACATTGCTAATCAATCAACTAGTAATCAAATTGAACATTTGGAAACACTTAGAAGTCGTGTAATGGAAATGTCTACATTATTCGCAAAAGCACATACTATATGTCGTGAGCAAGTTGAACTTGAATCAATGGGGAAAGTTATCAACAAAATACCAATCATTTCATCAATTTATAAATCTTTAAGAAGTAAAATTTTATTTACAACGAAATTTGGAAATTCATATTTTGATTATATTAAATATAAATTCTTGTTAGGATTTCATTATACATTAGCAAGTCTTCGAACAGATTATTCAAGAAATCCATCGGTTGATTCATATGCCATGTTTACATTATCAACTATAATATGGCCATATCTTGCATCAAAAGTAGGTAATATGATTATTCCAATGGTTTCAAAATATCTTAGCAAGTATCAAAAATTAATACCTGAGAAACACATATTATTAAGCAATATAGCTGGGTTAATTATTGTAGCCATAATTAATGAATTGGTACAATTATATCTTTGTAAAGTTAGAGCTAAACAAATGACTCAAATTAATGCTTTAAATTTTGATAATTTAGAAGATCTTCAAAGATTGGCAAACAAAATATATGGAAGTTTGGATGATGAAACTGATCATGAAGATATTGACAATGAAGAAGACCAAGATAATGATGATAACGATCATGATGATGACGACGACGACCAAGGTAATCCCCGATTCGGTTTCATGATGGGTGATTCCGATGTTGAACTTAATCAAGATTTTGCAGCATTTAGATAGTAAGCTAACAATAACGGCTAGAGATAATTACTTTCTATTAATAGAGTGCACTTATCATTTGTAATACTAATTAATACAATCATCAAGAAGTAGTAAATTGTCAAATATAATTATAATAAAAATACATAGTTATTTAAAATACATAATTTACATTTACAGAAATTATTAACGTAAATAATAAACTCAAAAAACAAAAATTGTTAAGATAAAAGTCACTTTCTCTCTCTCACTTGTCTGTCATTCAACATTCATGATTTTATTCATCATCATAGTTCTCATCTTCCTCAACTTTTCTCATTGGTGGTTCAACACTTTCATCTCCCTTTCTTTCATCTTCTTCCTCATCATCATTCACAGCCTGTGTTGCAGGTGCTGGTACAGGTACAGGTACAACACTAGGTGTTGCTCCTACTGGTGTTGCTACTGACACAGCCGGAATTCCAACATCATTGGAAACAACTCTCTTCAATGCTTGTTCTTCAACTTTTCCAGTCACATTTGAAGAAAATTGAGGAACAGCAGTATTCAACCGAGATGGTGGTGTTTCTTGTTGTGGTGGTTCACCATTAGTAACTGGTGTTGGTTCTTTATTCACAACGGCAGCGATATTTTGTGGAGAAGAAAGCTTCTTAGAAGCAGCAGCAGCAGTTGTTGCTTCTTCATCAGCTTTAGCTACTGCATTTGCAGCATTCATTAGTGAACTCAATGAATTCCCATTATGTGATGATGATGATTCTACCGTAGTAGTTGGTTTCTTGATCACTTTATCATCACTCTTATCTTCCAATTCACGTTTAACAGTTTCTTGAACATGGACAACATGTGGAACCCGTTGTTGAATAGATGGAGTAGCTGATTTACTTGCATCCTGAGGAGTAGCATCAACAGTGGAGTCACTGGCAATTGGACCAGTGCCTCCTGGGGTAGGAGATATTCTGTTGATAGATGGTTGTGGTGGTACTGGATGAAGTTGCATTTGAATAGAGTTTGGTTGTGGGTATGATGTTTGTTGCTGGGTATGAGCAGGTTGCGGTTGTGGTGGGTTAGCAATTATCTTGGGCCCACTAGAACTCGGAGTTTCTTGTTGCTGCTGTTGTTGTTGCTGTTGAACAGGAGGAATTGAAATTGGTTGAACTGGTTGTTGAGGCACTGGGTTGTTTATTTGCAGAAGGGTTGGTGGTGCTGATTGATGGGGTGTGCTTTGGTGTGAAGGTTGTTGTGGTTGTTGTTGTTGGTGTGGAGGTTGTAACTGTGGTCCCATTGGGGCAGCATTTGCGCTAGGTGGTTGCAATGGATGAGAAAGAACATGAGCTGGTTGTTGCTGTTGTTGTGGAGGTGGAGGTGGTAATTGTTGACCTACTTGCCCTGCCATCAATTGAGGTGGAGGTGGTCCTTGTTGATTGCCAATTTGCGGTCTTGGTGGCTGTTGCTGTTGCTGTTGTTGAACAAGCGGTTGAGGTGGTTGCTGTTGTTGTGGTTGTTGTTGAGGAGGTTGGTTACTTTCCAAAACCATACTTTGAGGTAATCTAGGTTGTTGAGAAACTGGTGGAGGTTGTGGAGGATGAGTATTACCTTCTTGTTGATATTTGATCAATTGATCTAATCTAGCTTTAATGTGAGGGTTTCCTGGATCCAATCTTTCCGCTTGTCTATATGCATCTAAAGCATCACTAATTTGATTATTACAAGTTTCATATAAAGTACCCAAATCGTACCAGACTTCACTAATATATGGATTTAATCTAATTGCTCTAGTATAGGCGTCTAAAGCATCTCTATATTGACTGATTTGATAATACAATACACCAATAGAACACCAAAAGGTTGGATTTCTAGAATCACGATTAACAGCTTGTTGAAAAGCTTCATAAGCAGCATTAAAGTCCCCTCTAATCATATGTACTCTACCCAAATAATACCAAGAATGAGCGTCACTTTGATCAATTTCTAATGATTGAGTTAAATATTTCAAGGCAATGTTTAAATCTTGTTGAAATGGTGGATGAACATTTGTACCAGCTCTTGGGGTTGGAGGGTTTGATTCCGCTTGAGAATAAAGACATCCTAATTGTTGTAAAACTTTTGCATGTTGTGGGTTTACTTGTAACACTTTTTCATAAGCTTCTTTTGCACCCATCCAATCCTTTTGTTGTTCGAAAACTGAACCAATTTGAAACCAAACATCTGGTTGAGTTAAAGGATGTGGAGGATTGTTTAAGATATATTGGAAACATTCCAAAGCCAGCTGTAACTTACCTTGATGTTTATAAATAATACCCAATCTAAAATAAATTTCATTAGCCTTATCGAAATTAGGATCTAATTCCAAAACTCTTACAAAAGCTTCTTCGGCATATTCTAAAGAACCATATCTATCGTACAATATACCAATACCATGCCATAATTTTGGAACATTTGGATTATCTAAATAATACAACGCACGTTGATAAGCAGCATAAGCTCTTTGTAAATCATCCAACATCAAATAACAATGACCTAATAAACCCCAAGTTTCCCCATTTTCAGGATTGAAATTCAATACCTGTTCATATAATTCAGCAGCTTTGAAAAAAACATCTTTTGAACGATAAATGTTTGCCAACTTAATAAGTGCATCAGGATTATTTGGAGAATGTCTCAATGCAGAATCATATGAAGATAATGCTCTTTCCATGTCACCCAAGCTTTCAGCTAATGAACCAATAGCTAACCAGGTTGCAGCGGTGGTTTCAGCGAGAATATTGGGAGGGCCTGTTGGTTGTTGTTGTTGGGCCTCGGTAGCGGCAACGGCAGCCGCGGCAATTAAACCCGGCACGCCCTGTTGTTGTTGATTGAGTGCAGCTGCTTGATGAATAGCGCCATTCAAAGGCTGCTTAGTGCCCACTGCCAATTGTGCGGGATGTTGTGCAGCGTACATATTTTTGTCTGTGTGTGTAATTTGATGTCTTGTTTATTTATCTTGTGGGAAATTAAATGTCTGTCTGTTGCTAATATTAATCAACAACAACGTAGCTTCAGAATATATCTTTGACAATTGTTGTTGGATCCAAAATCAAAATAACAAAACCTTTGTTTGGCAATTCACTTATTTTTAATTAAAATGGATTTTTGAAAAATGTCCTTTGGTGAAAAAAAAAACGTCTAACTTAATATAGTTGTCTGTTTGTCTGATTGACTTAACGGTGTTAGTCTTTGACTTGCCAATCTTTTTTGATATGTGATTTTATATCAAAGGGTAATAAGGAAGAGTTTCCAAGTGAGATCCTGAAAAAAATTTGTTGAAGGAGGTAGAGTGTAGAATCCTGAAGACTTTTTAAACCAAAGAAAAAAAAAACCAACAAGAATGGCAACGCACAAAGGAGAGGAGGAGGAGTTGAAGGAGGAGGAGGGTACAAACTTTGTTTTTTTATTTTTTTTTTTTAATTTTGAATTAACGTAAATGGAAAATGAGAGACAAATAAAACAAGTGAACAAAAGCCTATTGTTTTTAATTCTTTTTTTTTTTGAAAAAAAAAAATAGCGAAGCAAAAATAAAAATGACAACCGACGATGAAATTAAAATAAAAAAAAAAATTTTTAAAAATAAATAGACTTGTATTAATTTCAAGGAACCCTCAGAAAAGAGAACGTGTACGGCGATGATATAGTAAAGTAAATCGATTGGTTTCTATATATACAGCTTCCTCTACTACAAAAGAAAGAGGTCAATCAATCGATAGATTTCCCACATAGGAATATTCTCCGACATCGAAATAAAAATAAAGAAACGTCAATAAAAAAATGAACAAAAAAATATATTTAAAACTAGCCTTCTGAAGTGACTCTTCAACGGGATAATTTTTTATTATTGTCGGGATTCAGTTTGAATTAAAAAAAAAAATTATTGTAAAACCTAAGGAACAAAATAATAATTTACAATCAATAGGGGGTGCAAGATCTTTAAAGTTTTTTTGTTATGACTTTTCACCCTGTGGCCAGCATTTTATTGCCATACATTTATTGCGTTTTAAAATACTATTATTTTACCAACTCAAATATTTACTCAAGCTAGCTAGATTCCCTTATGGCATAAAAAGCTTCTAATTAAAAATATATAGCCCTATAGTGATTCATCATACTATTGTTTACACCCCAGATAGCCTTAGGGGGTGCGAAACTCTTGTCTGGGCAAAGCAAAAAAAAAAGTTTAAAAATATATTTTAGAGTTCGCAAATCTCCCAAATGATGAAATCGTGAAATGCAAAAGCAAAAATAGGAATTTTAAAAAAAAAAAAGATTAAAAAGATTTGGGTGGTGGACATAGGGTGCAAAAAAAAAAAAAAGAATGAATTCAAAATCACCACAACAACAAACCGATTCATCTATTTATTTTGAAGTGGGAATAGAAAGTATCATCCGGAGAAAGACGGAGCATTGAGCTCTTACTACTCCATCTTATCATTTGACGAAAATATCGAACTCATTGTTCGCTAGCAACTGTCCCAGTAATTTCCACAGACAACATAGTGAAAAAAAAAATTAAATCAGCCTGGAGCTCTTGCTACCATTATTCACTCAACCAGTAGAATCAATGTAAATATACCTGTATGGAAAAGAGTGTGTTTCCGTACGTAGGAAGTTTCAATGCCCGCTTGAGCTGTTTATCATTAACCGGTTATCACTTCATTTCGTATGGTTTAGATTGAAATGGCGTACATTTGATTGAATTTCGAAATAGTTTTCTCTTGTCTCATGCAAATATTTTACCATTCTTTTGATTGGGGGTTGATTTACTTACTGCACCCCCTATTGGGCTTAAGAATGAAACATAATTCTGGATTGTATGCAGTATCATTGCTAAATTTCTTCGATCAGTTCAAATTTACGATAGGCACACCATGTTAATCATCCAAAATCTTATGTCCGATTTATAAATGTAACCCTTCACAAGTTTATATAGATTAATTATTGATTGCTTATCTGATTTGTATTTGCTTAATGTTGAAGAAGAAGGTTGAAGCAAATACGAGTAAGTCAATAGAATTTCTCACTCTTAATAAACGAGGAAAAAATTTTAAAGATTCGACACAAGTCAAAGTCGATTGAGTTAATTGCATGAGAGAATTCATTTTTATTAAAACAACTTGATTAATTATTACCCTCAATATTTTCCTTCTTTTCGGTGATGGCGTTTGTTTTTTTATTTGTTTTTCTGTTCGTTCGTTCTTTCTTTTTTTTTTTTTTGTTCTCTCTTTGTTTCTTTCTGACATTTATTAATTTATGGAGAAGATCAGTTATATGTCATGACATTCTATTTATTTTTCAAAAAAACAACTTACCCAAACTCCACTCTATATTATTTGTTCTCTAAGTTTAATTGTAAGTAATGGTGAACTTAAGTGATGAATGGAAAAGTCAGAAACTACTTACTTACTTCTACAAAACCTCGTAAATTGAAATTAGAAAACATAATATACACACACACGGTTTCTTCATACAATAGATAGAAACGATACAAAAACCCATATTAATTGATTTCTGGCCCCTTCTTCTATTTCGATTTCATTGTTATCGCCATTTGTCATACAAAATCGGATTTAACTGGCAATAAGAATAATTCTAAACGAAATGCACCAAGCTAATAAATTTTAGTTTAATAATAATAATAATGTCGTATAATTTGTGTCCTAATGAATCAAAATACGTCATTTTTTAGTTGTACGACGTTTGTTGTTACTAACTTTTATTTATTAGCAATTTTATTGGGCCTTAGATATATAATATTAGTTACTTCATTATATTGCAATCTATAGAATATATATACCAACCTCTTACAAATGTTGTGGCTTTGTTGGTTGTCCTCTGAAGCCACTATTGAACCCTAACAAATTATTGATATCCTTAGTCCAATCATTGGGCCCCTTTGCAATACACCAAATTCCCCATGATTTCTTTTTGTCATCTTCATTACTTGGATGAGGAACATATTGATCCAGTAAAATATGAAGCTCATCGCCTATTCTTAAATCTTGTTGAGAAATTCCATCAATAGTCAACTCGATTGAAGGATTTCTATTAATTTCTGATAATTTGATCATTATATCTGAATTGATTGGTAATATCAAGGGTCGGAAAGATAACGATCGAGGACAAATAGGTGTCAATAATATGCAGGGCACTTGTGGATGAGTAATTGATCCTCCAGCCGATAATGAATATGCAGTTGACCCCGTGGGTGTTGCAAATACCAATCCATCAGCAAAAGTAGTCGTGAAAAATTCATCATCAATATATATATCCACTGACGTCAAATTTGGTAAACTTCCCCGATGTAATGTGATATCATTCATAGCATGAATCATTTCTCCGTTCTCTTTTTGTGCTTCTGGATCTTTTCTTATAACATGACATTCCAATCTATTTCTATGCAATGCTTTACTCCTCGATTCAAATACCATTCTAAACGTTTCAAAACAATTTTTGAAATCAAAAGGTAATAGAAATCCTAATGTCCCCATTGCAAATGATAATACTGGTGGTACAGAAACATTCAGAAAAAGACTAACCCCTCTTAAAATTGTACCATCACCACCTAAAGTCACCATTAAATCCGTTCTTTCTACAATCTCCTTTCGACTTCCCGTATAAATTATATGTTGAACACTGGGATCAAATATTTTCTCAACTGTAATTGACTCATGCACTAATTCATCAGCAACATCTTCATTAACAATCACATTAACTGATGGATATTCCATATGTAAATGATTTATGAACTTAATCATTGCTTCTCGTACAGTGTTATCCCATGGTTTTTTAACAAGATAAATGTTCGTTGGTGGTGCATTTCTCCATATTACATTATATAATTTCCCTGTAGATTCTTTGATGTATTCAGGAAATCTTGCTCCTGGTAAATCTCGACAAGATTCAACTGAAAGTAAAGGCTTTTTTGTTGATGACATGCTTAAATACCGTAGTGAATGATGATTTGGACTGGTAATTATTCGTATTCGTAAAGTTGATGATATATTTTTGGGGAATAATTGCTTGAGCATACTTTTACTTTCTGAAACAACGGGAAAAGACAAGAATAACCTTTTTTGGGATTATCTAAAAACCTTTCTTAACCAAAATGTAACTTCAATTTAAGGAAATTGACTGTGATTTTTTCAATCAATTTAATAAATGGTGGTTAGAGATTGCCTTTAAAAGTCTAATGTATTTGTAGTAAAAAAGTTTGGGGAAGCCTTGCATTTTTTTATCATTCACTTTTCTCTCCTCGCCGCCCCGATTAGTCATATTGCTCGTTGTGGAACCAACAGCCGCCCGACGAAAAATTGCTTCCTCCGAAAACGGAAAAATATCGTAATTTGACTCTGACTTTGACATACTACAAAACTTAGTGATATTCAATTGCCATATCAATTGGTCTGTGTCTATGTGGGCGTCGTACGTATTAATTCCTTCATATAGGTTTAAATGAATCAATCTTTGCGACTACGGGGAATCATTTAGAAAGGTAAAATAACCATAGTACGCACTATATTTAATACATTTTCATATCTATATAATTATACAGATTTTGTGATAGACCATCTCTAAATACTTTCATTTAATTCTCTAATCTCTCGTAATTCTTCATCAGTTAACTTGGTCACACTTGATTCTTCTTTCTTTAAATCAGGAGTGGTACTGGAATCTACTGCAGCAGTTGGAACAGCAGCAGCAACTGGAATAGGAACAGCTGGAGCTGGAGATGGGGTAGAACCAAGGGAAGGTGTTTTCTTTTCCGGTTCCTGTAAACTAACTTCCTTCAGATCAATAATCATTCGGTCTTCTTTATCTTTGAAATCTTCCTCGTAAAATTCATTTTCAGGTTGTATGGCCAGGTCTCTTGCAATTTCCGATCCACCTTTTGTATCCATTGCCTCAGTGGTATCTTCTTCGATATCACCTAAATCTTCTGGATCATTGGGCACAATATTCATTTGTACCGATGGAGCATGTTTGGTATTTTCTAAATTCGAAATAATATTAGTTAAAATCTTATCCAAGAATTCTGGTGAATTACTATTGTACATATTGGAAGGTCTGACATCCAATTTATAATCAGGTGCATAATATTCATAATATTCGTTGTATGGCAATTCACTTGGTAAGACAACATTGTTCAATAAACCGGATTCAAATGCCCAAGTACGAGCAACGTTTCTCATCGTATAACCACCACCTCCTAAAACCATCAATGGGATATTAAATGATTTAACAAAGTTAATACAATTGGCATGGCCAGACATGGATAAATTAAAGCAACCTAATCTATCTCCTGAAAGAGAATCACCACCACATTGTAATACAATTGCAGAAGGTTGATACCATTCCACAATTTTCGAGATCAAAGGTTCAAAAATGGATTTATAAGTAGCATCATCTATCCCATCTCTTAATGGAACATTCACACTATGATATTTCCCCTTTCCTACCCCAATGTCTCTTAATTCACCTGTACCAGGGAAAAATTCCCCATACTTATGGAAAGAACAAGTCATAACTCTATCGGTTGTATAAAATGCTTCTTCAACACCATCACCATGATGAACATCAATATCAATATATAACACTCTCGGATGATATCTTAATAATTCAATTATACCTAATACAATATCATTCAAATAACAAAACCCACTTGCTTCTGATTTCTTAGCATGATGTAATCCACCAGCATAATTTATAGCAATGTCACATTTACCTCTATTTAATCTTGCTGCACCTTCCATAGATCCACCTCCACTGATTCCACAATATTCAAATAATCCATCAAAAACAGGACAATCATCTCCAACATTAAATTTAATCTGTTCTTTAGCAAATAATTCTAAATTATCAGGTGAAACTCGAGAAATAAAATCAATATATTCATCAGTATGAAATTGACACATTTCTTGTTTGGTAGCAGGTTTGGCTCGATATATTTCCATCTTTTTATAAAGTCCGTAATTCATAATTAATGAATGGGCCATTCTTATACGATGGGGTTTCATTGGATGGCCAGCTCCGTAGGCATAATTACCTATATCGGCATCGTAAAAGTAGGCAATACGTTTCTTTTGTTGTGGATCGACTTTTAAGTCGTCAAATGGTAGTTGAACGTACATTAGTTACGTGATGTAGAGTAATGGGGTTGTTGAATAGAAAAATCTGAAGGGTTGAAATTTTGTTGATAGAAACACAGTTGGATTTTTTTTTTTTTGGGTTGGTTGGTTGGTGAGGCTGGTAACTTAGGAATTCAACCCGTGGTGCTTGTGGCGGTGGTGGTGGTAGTAGCGGAACCAAATAGGGCGAGAGATACTATTGAGACACACGGAGACCTTGAGAGAAAATAGGCCAAACTAAATCACATTAAATTTCAATATACAATTCTTCTATATTCTTCTACGTACGCTCTCTTCTTAATCTATCTTTATAATCGCGTAATTGTTGATTCAACTGCTCTTGTAATTCTGCATTTTGACACCATTTTGCATATGTTTCTTCATTAACCCTAAAATTAACCCCATTATTATACTGCTTAGTATGAAGCGATTTACTGCTTATATTTATAGGTAATAACCAAGTTAAAACATTCGGGCCCATTACCAGTACCCAGTTTTCATAAATCCCCAAATCATAAATATTCACTAACTTCTTGGTATTACCGTTTTGATCAAATGTATAAGTAAATCTATCATTTATACCATTATAATTCCATCTTCGTTCTTGGAATTCAATTGTGGTTAAATTATTCAAAATTAAATAAATCAGAAATCCAGCAAAAACTCCCACGGATAAGAACATTGCAAGTCCTAATACACATAAAAACACCAAATTTAATGAAAGGAATTTCTCTTGATATTTCTCCTCAAAGATAAAATTGTATACAATCACAAAACAAACCCCAAAGACAAATGCACTATATATGGCAACATAAACCAAAAATTGAACAAAGAATTTATAATTGAAAAACCCAATACAAGTAGAAAACCATGGGCAGTAATGATCCATCTTTAGGATGCATTTACCTGATGACGAACAATGATGAGTACGATCAGGTTTCCATACGGAACATTTATTACAGTATATATATCCTTGACTTCCACCGGATTTTAACGTATGCAACGTCATATATTGGGATGGAGGTTCTTCACTTGGTGGTTGCATACTATCGCTGTCACAATTTTCAAGATAATATGGATTGTCATTTAATGCAGCAAGATTATTAATTCTCAATTCGGGGTAATCTAATGGAGATCCTGGACCAATAACAACAATTCGATAATACGTGAATATACAAAGCGAATATAACAATATTCCTACCAAGTTGATTATGTTACTCGTAGTTGTGGAATCTATATATTCGTCGGTAGCTATGAATATTACAACATAAATTGACCAAGATAAAAGGATTGTACAAAAGACTTTAGGAAATAATGAAGCTAGAAAACAGCATAACTTTTCAAGTGACATTAGGCATGAACTTTCGGTAAATCGTAACATCTAAGCTTTGCAACGAGACTTCGTTGACTGGGGGTATAAAAATGAATCTGATTTTGATTGCGGTTTCAGGATAAAGAAATGACATTGTAACAATCGTAAACCCTCACTTTTTTTTTAGTTCTTTGGGCGGCGGCGGTACTAAGAATTATTTTATTTTTGGTACGAGTATGGATCTAATTTTACTTCGCCTATTTCAGGCCGAGAGGAGAAACAGAGAAACAACCGCAAAGCCAACGACAACGACAACTTTTGAGAGAAATCAGTACTTTCATTGAGAAGTATAGTGACAGTCTAAATGTCTGGATTATACATTACATTTATGGTATCTTCTCTGAAGCATTCCTGGTAGTAAGAAAGAGGCATTCATGTTAATTCATGAACACTTAAAGGTTCACCTTGACGACTTAACAAGTCTATATTTACAATATAATCAAACAATTATTCTATAATCTAACTTTTATATATTCAGTCTAAACTTTTTTCTTCTCTATGATTGATGAAGGCTGCTGTTGTCTTTGCTTGCCCTTTAACTTAATCAATGCTTCGTATCCTATTCCACCAAACACTAAAAATACACCAAGCCATTGAATTATGTTTAATCTATGGCCAAATAAGAACACACTTAAAATCATACTTAACATTTTCCTGGTTACAGTTGCTGTAATCAAAATGATGGAATCAAACTTTTCTAAAATTATAAATACAAACACTTGACCAATAGCTCCACATAATGAAAAACTAATGATCTCATAAACAACCTCATGATGACGATGAATAAAATTGGTTGTGTCTATAATTTCTTGATATCTAAACGCCAAAGTATAGGACAACGTCAATATAAATACAAATAAATTCAAAATGCACATTAATTTTGCACCCGTTAACTTGACCTTATACTTGTGTTTAAACAATTGATCTTGTGTGGAATTGGTTAACCCATCTAACAACATTGACCCGATCAATAACAGCATTCCAAATTCCGAGTTCCCATCATTAACGCTCGTCTTTTTAGTTGAATGAGATACAGTAAATATTGTAACACCTAAAGTCACTAAACCTGCAACAAGGTACTTATAAGCAGGGAATTTTGTTCTATAAAACACAAAATGTATAAACATGACTGGAATCAATTTGCACGATTTTGCCAATAAATATGCCAAATAATCTAAATGGTTCAAGGATTTATATCCCAAGGGAGAACTTAAACTTGAAGTCATGGCAATTAATAACATTGATTTGAATATTTTTAAACCACCAGTAGTTCCATTTTGGGTGAAAACATCGAATGGTGAATTTCCACTAGATATCAATGTATATATTAATCCAACAATAGATGCAAACAAAGCTTGGATGATATTTACAATTAGTGGTGCTTGGAAATATTCGTTGTTTTCACCATAGGGTTTTGTATTTATTCGTTCTTGTAAAATCGACCATGTTAAGAAAGTACCATATAAACCAAGGACACATGTAACTAAAGTTACCGCCAGCTTATGTCGTTTCATTATTGGTTCTGCTTGTGGATGTGAAGAAATAGTAGTAGTTCCTGTTGTAGACATTTATATTATATTCAGTAGTAATAATAAGTAACTAGAAAATCTTCCAAAAATCTCAATTTGACTAAGAATTGCAAACCATACTAATTAAATGTTAGGTTATTTATTTAATTACTGCAATTTATAAATTGATTGATGATGCCAGCACATTCAATTTTCTTTTTTTTTTTTGTGAGTTGTCGCAGTAGACCTGCAAATTTACCACGTAGAACAAAAATAATAAGAAAAATGGTTCCACCTGTTCACGCACTTTTCCCGTGTCGTCTTTCATCTCTTCGAAATTACCACGAAATGGCTGTGCCTAATCGTGCCACTAAAAATAACTTTTGAATTTCTTTTTCTTCCCCACCAAACTAAAGGAAACCAGTTGACATCAAGCCTATGAGAACGCTCCTAGTGTCCTTATACATTCCACAATTCCATGAAGTCATTTTGAGATTAACCCCGTATTGAGTCTTACCTCGGTAAATCATCTCCGCTTACGAGTTACAGTTATCACTATTTTATACAAGCATCAACATTATAATATTTTTGCATTGTTTCATACATATAATCATACAGAAGAAGTTCTTTCTAACTACGCCCAAATATACCAAAGAACCCACCTCTCTTTTTACCACTATCATCCTCTTCACTTGCAGCGGCTCTTGCGGCCGGAGCTTCGGCTGGAGTAGATACTGTCTTAGATCTTCCCAAGTCGTACGAAATATAGTTAAATGCAACATCAAATAACACGGGTTTTGGTAAAACTGGTTCGATCTTTGGTGTCTTGCTCAAGTTAATAATATTCTCAAGATCTCCATTTGGGAACTTATTCAAGTTTTCAATTACATATTGAGATGTTCCCCTTGTGGATAATGCAAATTGTGCACTAATATGAGATTGTAAAAGTCTAGTTTTCAAATCTTGTTTAAACTTCTGGATTGCTTCATTTGTACTTACTTTAAATGGGAACTCTGTCTTGTAATATTGTTCATCTATTGATGAAAATCCTTCTTGTTCAATATAATTGTAAATCTTTAAGGATTCACCAAATTGTCCATTGTATTGGTATGATTCAGCAATAACAACATTCTTCTCGGATTGGTAGTATTTTTCCAAGTTCTCTAATGACGCATACAAATCTTCATCATTATAAACACCAGGAAGATCCTTAAGTTCCCGTACAATGACGATAATACCACCATACAATCTAATTATATCCTTATTATTCTCAAATTCTTTCTTGGAAGCCAATTGATCAATCAATAATAAATCTCTCTTTAATCTGGTAAATAATAAATTGTAATTCAAATATGTCAAGAAGATGGCACGATGTTGAACTTGTTCTAAATCATCGTCATCTTGATTCTTTTCCGTATCTAATTTGTGTAATTCCAAAACCTCAGTCCAACTAGTAATAATAGAATCAAATTGATTAGGATCATTGTAACTTTCCCATTCTTGTTTGTTGTTAGACAATTGCATAATCTTTAATGCAATCTCATCGTTATACAATTGGGCATTATGGTCTCTCCAATCAATTTCCTTAATTAAAGTAACTGATTCCGAAATATCAGAAACAAAACTAGGATCTTTAGATTCTATCAATTTGATAACGTTACCCAACACTCCTACTTCGTTGTCGTGACAGTACTTGCGTGATATGGTTTTTAAATCAGTAGTCGCAAAGGAAGTATCAGCTTGAGATATAGATAAGTTTAATGATGGATCAACCAAAGTATCAATTAATTCATTGATCAAAGTTCGATTAAATTGTGCTTGTTCACTATCTTCCTCTTCTTGTGCTGAAGTAGAATATTGAGCATATAAGTAATCCAATGCACACTTTGCAATTGAAAATGAATTAAGTGCTCTTGACCATTGTTTCTTAGTAACTGACAATTGTCCTTGGATTAATGAAGCATAGACATATAATTCAACTTTCTTCAAGTCATCTTCATCACCTTGGCTCAATTCTAACACCTTGATAGAACTAGCCAAGGCCCTTTTGATTTTACTTATCATCAAAGTTTTATAAGCATTTGATTTCTCATTACTAATTTCCAATAAATTTTTAATCTCAAGAGCATATAATATATCTCTTTCTGCAGTTAACAAATAAAGCAATCCATATTTTTGATCACGTTGATAATCTTCTTGTCCAATCTTGGAAGTCTTTGATTTTTCTGCGTAATTCTTTGTATCACGGGTGATTAATCCCAATTCATGACGTAACTTATATAATCTTCTATTGATTCTTTTTCTTTGTTTACGATAATCATCGGAAGTGACTAAATAAGCGCTCATACGAGCACCCAATGTGATGTCCAATGGGGAATCCATACTTTATAGACTGGCAATTCTTATTCTTTGTCTCTGTGAACCACCACTAGGTCCATACATTTTGAGTTGTTGAAAAAAATTTCGTCGATTGCCAGATTTTTTTGTGCACTTGTGCACGATTAATGTCTATTGGGTGCAAATTTTGTTAAACTTCAACAAGAGAGTCAAGGGGGAACCAGTTTGATTATTTATTCTTATTTTTGAGAGAGTCCTTTAAGTTCTATATTGATTCTATATTGATAAATTCCTTCTGAGAGCGATGGCTTTGTTAAAAATCCGTATAATCGTTTTGGAAAAACTCCAAACGATACTGTTTTTTGTCCAATTATTCTTGTTACAAATTTATCTTATATGATAAAAAGAAGTTAGAGTAATATAAGTATCCGATATCTCAATATACCATGTTTTTTGTTTTGCTTTATTATACCCAGAATTTGAAGTAAGCCGTGTTTTTCACTTCACTAGATTTAGGGTTTTTTTCTCAAAACTTTTACCAAAAGCTAACATATTGATTATTTTAAATTTTTGTTAAACAAACCCTTATAAAATTTCATATTTGATACAAATGTCAAACCTAAATACTCAAAACATATATTGAATGCCTTCAAAGCTATTAAATGAGTCAAAAATCCCGTTCAACGATAATCATTCGACGAACTAAAAATTTGCAAATTTCAACAAAAAACTCCTGGTAGCTTAGTTGGTTTAAAGCGCGAGACTGTAATGAGTACCTCAAAGTAATCTTGAGATCGGGTGTTCGACTCACCCCCGGGAGATATTTTTGCTTCAAATACCTGTTAATTTTTGTTTCAACCATGAATTGTTAACAGAGAAACTGCAAAAGCATTTTAGTTGGGTAATAATTTTTAAAGTAAATTGATAGATCGTTTAATTAAGTTAAAGTTGAGTAGCGCATTTCTTGTTCGTATTTCTGTGGGATCTACAAAACTTTAATTTTTAGAGTCTGGTGGATTCACCACTTACGTAAGAAATGGTAACAAGATACACTTTCTACTCTTTGAAAATGACATTAAGTTTGATAAAAACAAGGACAGTGATATTTAATTAGTAGCTTCTATAACCGGGAATTTATCTCCGGAATATTTGCGAAGCTAGAATTCACTCGAATGGCTTCAATTCAAAAATTCAAAACTTCCACAGCTATATTAGTAAGTAATAAATAAAATTCAATAAATAAATATGCGACTATAAATGATCCAAAAGTCTATATAAACATAAATGCAATAAATTAAATAGAAAACCCAATAGATATAATCTATATATATGAAAAAACACCCAAAACCGAACTATTTTTAAAACAAAATAAGCAACCCTGACCAAATACAACAACCAACAACCACAACAAACCCACTCCAAACCAACAATGAATGACTAGATGGGACTTTGGTATATCTATAATTCATTAAATTCACACTGCACATGCTAAAGATTAAACTCAAGGCAATACCCAAGATCAAAATAGCCATTAATCCAACATTATTACTGATCAAAAATTGAGATTCATTGCTAGCAAACAAAGAATAAATTATACCAAATTGTATACCAGATAAGAAAAGGGAAATGACGTTTAATGAAAAGTAGATGTATGATAAAGTTTGGTCATATTGACCTTGATACTTTCTTTGAAAGTCATTTCTTTGCAAGAAAGTTGGTGGCTCTTCATTAATGGAATCATAACCAGGTTGAGAATTGAAGCTACTTGAATGATAGCACGACAAAAGCTTGGTATAAGGATCTAAGAATTCTTCTTCTTCGCTGATAAAGAATGGATTTTCATTTATTATCTTCTTTATGGAGTTGGAATTTTGGAGTGGATTCATGCGTGGTTTCTCAATACGTTTAAATATCCTATTCTTAAATTTTAAGAGAGATAAAATAAATGCATTCAATGAAGAATCATGCAGTTGACCTTCATCAATCCTTAAATATATCCCATAATCGTCCTGATCATCTTCTTCGTGATCAGAATCATCAATGATCGTATCATCGTTGTTAAAACGAACTAATTCATTTGGTGAAATACTTCCTTCATCATCTTCTTCATTTTCATTAACATTGTTATCAAATATAGAATTTTTGCTCGAAACAACAGAATTTGGATTTTGACTATTGCTGAGGTGATCCAGTGGGGAGCTTACTGTTTTCATGGACATCTTATGTTGAATGATTTTATTAGATTTCTTAGCAATTAAATCATTTTCCTCGGTAATTTGCTGATTCAATCCATCAATATCTTCAAAATTCTTTAACAAGTTTAAGTTCAATAAGTTAGTGTAATGGTTATTGATATATTCACCATTGGGGATAATGTTATAATAACAAGATAATTGATATTGATAAAAGTTTAACCCTTTAAATAACGTAGCACCTTTATTATTCAAGATTGATTGAATTTTCTTTGGGAGTTTTCTAGTACTTCCATATGCGTTCTTGATCAAACCATCTTTGGTGTCAATTACAGTTTCCAAAGTGTGTTCAAAGTTTGATAATTTGTTATCATTGGAATAAATGGCAAGATGGTTATGTGGGAATAAATCAAAGGAATCATAGCTTTCTGGGAAATCAATGGTGCTGACGTATGATTTCTCATTTGTAGTAGAGATTTCCGAATCTAAAGTGATAAGATATTTGTTGTCTGTATAACTGCTTATGATTGATCTGTCGTCACCCTCATCGTCCTCTTCATCTTCAACAGCGCTGTCAGCATGATCATTCTGCTCAATAGGTTCAACAATATCATTTGAATCATCTTCATCAACTATATATCTCAATCTTTTGCAAAATAGTTTTAATGTTGGTTTCAAATTTTGAGATACAATATAATCAATAGTCTTTTTAGTCAAATGACTACATTCATTCTCCAGGAAATAATCAATCAATTGTTGTTTAATTTCATCATTCAGCCTATCAAGTAAATGATTAATAAATAACTGAACAATATTGTTAGGCAAGACACAATATCCATACTTTCTTAAATCACCAATATGGGCAATAATAATTGAATGATCACTATTAGCAGCTGAAACGATTGTTGAATGTTCAATACTAAGATTATCATGAGTTAAATAAATATATGACACATAATCTCCAGATGTATTTGAAATATTCTTCAAGTTTAAATAAATATTAAGATTGAGGATAAGTTCATTAAAAGTGTTTGAATCCAGAGGAAGTAAAGTATGCAATTGGAAATTCTTCTTTAAATAAATTGCTAAATCAAAGTGTGATTCTATAGTGATTGGATCTTGTTGAACATGTGGGTTTGGACGGTGTTCATGATGGGCGTGTTTATGGATCGATCGATATTGACTTGAAGCAATACTTGCACCAGTTGTTGAGTTGTTTCTTATATGCCGTGGGGGCATGACTGAGTTTTGGTAAGCGGTATCTGTTATCAAAGTGGATGAAATACTGAATAAAGACATCTTTCTATCTAATGGAATAGATTTGGAAGAAGTAAATAAGTTATTATATCGTTTTCTTTCATACTTGATTAAATTAATGAAATTGGTTAATTTTAATGTCAATGAAGATAAATCAAAATTGATCAATGATTTTGGATTGGAGGTCAAATAACCTTTAAGATCAACAACAAACTTAGCACCATCTTTCTTCTTATAATACTTCAAAAACTTCTTGAAAATCTTCTTAATGGCAATTTTTTGAATCAATATGAATTTACTTAACTTCTTTAATTCAATTGACAACTCAATAATCTGATAAAAGATCTCATCCAATTCAATTAAGATATGTCGTATAGCTTCATCATGTAATGGCGATGCTTGATTATTAAGTAGTTGATGGAAATATACTTCATAATAATGGTACTTTCTTAACAATTCTCCATATTTGGTTTGAATGAATAGGTTGATATAATCAAAGTTATCAGTAAATGATTGCTTAAGATTGGTTAAATTATTCTTGGTTTTGTTAGAAGCAGCGCCACCTGTCGGCTGTGTTATGGAACGAATTTGATATTTCAATTCATTATAATCTAGATTGTAACATTTCCATTCTGGAATTGATAAATGCTGTAAGTTATTACCAAATTTCATTTATCAACTATACAGTGAATGGATATTAAATGTGGTTTGAGGTAGTAATAATAATAGAATGATTGCAGATTTTAACTGAAATAAATTTTTGTGACCCAAGTGGTGGGGAGTGTCTTTTTTGTTACTTGATGGATGATTTAGGTTTTGATAGCTTGCAGGAAGAAGTCGTTTTTTTAAGGTTTGACTTCGTGTGATATCTATGTATGCTTTTTACCACTATAAATGAATATCTTCTTGTTCTTCCTGAAAACCCCTTGTTACTTAAACTTGACGTGAGATTTTGATTCAATTTCTTGGTTTTCTTTAATAAGAATTTTATCTTCTTCTTCGTTGGTGGTCTCGCCTTCTTTGGAACTTTCTTTTATTTTAAACTAAATTAAAATTTATTATTTAAGGTTAATTAAAATAAATTCCAATTATTTTTTTTTGAAAAATCACAATTTCACAGTTAAAAATAAATTTGATTTATTAAAAAAATAAAATTTATTGCAAATGGGTAGTGTTTGGGTAACAAATGTTTTATTAAACAGATAAAGATAAGGGTTTGACTTATATAAGACTATAATAAGCTATTTGTCGAGTTAAACTTTGTAGATTGGGAGTTTTTGTAATGAAACCACTAAAGGTACACTATCAAATAGTTTGTGGGTGAATATTGGTAGTACTAGGAACTGTATCTGCTCCCAATGTTAACAAATGATTTCAGGATATGTAGAATTATACAAAGGAGAAGAGGAAAATTCCAAAAGATCTTTTCTAGTCTAAGGAGTGACATGAAGTGAGGAATATCATTACTTATAAATACAAATGGATTGGGATGTAAGACTAGAATTTGAACAAAATGTTTCAAGCACAAGCATGATTTCCCAATTAGGAAGAGCATCTTGCTGAAGAATATCACATATTATTTTTTATGCATTATTTACTTCATTAATGTTATTATTACATCAAAAAATATCGTGGAACTGATTGTTTAATGCGTGCTTGTCAACAATAGTAAAAAATATATATAATCTATTTTGGACCCAAACAATACTTATCTAAAACACAGGGTTATACCCACGTGGTTCCCCAAGATAGGGTATTTGCTATTGTTCAAGTATGGCTCAAACACTCAACTTGTCGAAACTGTTGAAAAATTCGAGATTGTACTCACTAGCGCATGTGAGAATCCCCCTTGATCCTTGTGCGTTGCTGATGCTGCCCACAAATTGTTCAAACTTGTGACGAATTGACATACTCTCACCAGAACTTCGCATCATCAGAGAACTGTATGATATTTTTCCACTTGTGAGAACAAATCAATTTGTTCAAAGCCTACTTGAAGTACAAGCGAGCAAAAGTCTTAGACAAATGCAGCTTGTGATAAATTTCTTTTTTGAGAATAGGAATTCGACGGTTGCATTCATAATTTATGCATTTGGTATCTCTCTGGACACCAAATGTTGCTCGTTGATGCCGTCTCATGTTAAATCTAAAGTGGAGAGCTGAGTTCAAATATATCAACGATTGAAATGGTTTTCTACTAGAATTGTCCTCAAACCCAAAAAAACTTTTGAACTTACCGCCGTACATGTACTAAACAGACTATTTTTCAAGATCCTTTGTTTGTTCTAGAATAAATTCATCAGTATTTTCTGACTTCTCATTTAATATAGGTATGTATGAAGTAAAGTCGGAGCTAGCCAAAATTCCTTCCCCATTCCTCTTGATGACCGTTTATTTCTTTTTTATAGGATGATACTTTGATATATAATTTATACCCTGAGATCTTCTGAAGGTTAACTAGAAGGTTGATGTACTTCTGCTATCCGTCACCTGGCAAAAAAGAAACTTTCAATAATAAGATAAAAGATACAGACGAATCAGCAGCACAACGCCTGAAAAAAAAGGAAATAAAGCCGGCTTCCGAATTACAAATAAATAGTTTGATGTGAACAATTATTTCTTTCATACTTGTTCTCCGTCAATACCATACGCGAATTTATGTTCTGAGTTCTTCAAACCGAATAGTCTTGTGAGACGAGAGAATTTACCAACTTGTGGCGTCTCCCCTATAGGTATATTCGCAATAAGCCAAGGACCCCGTGGTCAATAGTAGTAATTTAGGATTATTACTGATGATTACACAAACAATTTCCTAACCCTCGTGTGAGAGTGGAAATTAATCTCTTTGTATTCTCCTACAATATTTTTAATTTTATTGTTTAACCGTCCAAATAATAATTTATTTTTAAACTTGGGGCTAATTTATTTTTAAACTTTTCTTCTAAGAAGAATTAGCCATTGTTAATTTTTATATGTAGTTAGGGGTATAAATCCAGAATAGTTGCACCCTCGGTTTTAAAAACTTGGAACCCCCTACCGGAAAAGTAAACATTGCAAAATATCACATCATATTCATAACCGATTCCATATACAACAGTAGCTGTTTTCCCTTATACATGAATCCTCCATGAGAAGCAGTACAGGAAGGTAGTACGTTGATGATGAACTTTTTTATGGGGATTTTTGAATGTAATTTAGTCCCCCCCCACCCGTACGGCTTCAATTACATGTCAATCCCCCATTCAAGAAAAAAAACGTACATGTCTAAAAAAATTGATGTCTGAAAACAGTTCCACAAAACTGGAATTAGTTGTTATGGAGATGTTGCAGTTCTAAATGATTTGGCAGACGTAAAGGATGCCAAAAGACCAAGCGAATCCTCCTATATTTGGAGGTGGGGCCGATCGTGCAATAAAGGGATGCATCTTTGCACTGAACTCATCAAAGGCGAGGTTGCATAACCATCTTGTTTTCGAATTCTATGTTATTTTCCAGAATTCTTTTATGAAGCAACTACAAGCGAGCCTAGTCGTAAACCCTTCTGTTATCTCCTGACGTAAAACCACGGCCTATACTGGAAGCCTCACTCCCATTAAGTTCCTGGTTGGAAATAAAATCATTCAAATTCCACCTATATATATGAAACGTACCAACCGAGGACCCATGATCGTTGAAATTGGTCCGAGATGCCAGTTGCTGCAAAAGCGCATCTAAGTATATTTTTCTCACTAAGAATATTTTCTCACATTTCTCATTCTCCTGTCTCTCTTTTCGCGGATATTCGGAATCTTCTTCCCCTTGGCTTAAAATATTGAATCCATCGTATAGTTTCCCCTCCTATCGTTGAATCTGTTTATTTTTGGCCAGGCGTAAGCGGTTTGATGTGGCGCATGTTCTTAGAATACTTTCCGCGGAATTCGACGAAGAACAAAACATAGAAAGTAGAACCGAGTGGTTAAGAGATTTTAAAATATTTCGATAAGAACTCTTGACTAAAAATATCTATTTTTAATTTTACTCCAAAATTTCCTTCTAGAAGAAAGCTACAGGTATCGGGAATCATTCTGGGATAGATTACAAATATAAATCAGCCAGAAATGCCAAACATTTAAACCAAGTAGGGCACAGGCTAGAGAGAAATATCCAAATTCCTACACAAAAAACTCTAAGTAGATAAGAACAACCTGTGAAAATTAGCGTTATCACGAAGTGCACAATCAATCCATGTAAAGTACTTCTCTGAAAATTTTGCTTGAGCGTCATGCATGAATGCTGAATCCCTTTCAAAAAATATATATCTAGCACTAAGATAATTCCATTTATCACCAGGAAAAAGTGCAGCTTGAAACAATAATTGAGTCATTCTATGTTTCCGAATCTTATTGTCATTATTGAATCTAATTGTCGGATTATAAACTGGTAGTTTAAGCGACATTATGTTAGGGATTGCTGCAGTCAATGAATCGAAAGTAGGCTTTAATTTTTTTGGGGTCGTTTCATAATTGCGAAATTGTGTGCTATGATTATCTAGACCGCATAAAGGCCCAGAATGATTGGTATAGATGTCGTGGTTGGCGTGTTCCCCAAAGGGACTTCCTGCTGGTTCAATCATCTGGTGTCATGAGATTTTTCTGTCTCAAACAGAATGAAGGGTACCGTTTATGTGAAGAGAGGCGCGTTACAGGTCTCTGTCTATCTCAAGCAACACCGGAATTGCATTTCTCTCTGCATAGTAAGGGTCCATTGTTTTTTTTTTCACGAAAGGGACACTATATATTAACTACTATCATCATTGGGTCGCTAAGGTTTAAAATTCTTACTTCAGTCAATCTATTTATCTATCTATATATATCTATCTTAACAAACATTGCATCCTTTCAGCTCATTGCCCTTCTTATTCTTGTCCTTATTTGCTACCTTGGTTGCCTTCACAAATACCGGAATCATACCACCAGTACCTACAGCAAAAGAGCGATGTCCCACAGCCAATAATTGAGCTCTAATACTTCCACTATGACTGGTTATACTAATGATTTCATCTTTTGGAAATTCATTAAACAACTGTTGTAAAGCTTTATTAATTCTCAACGCTTGTTCACCAACGGTTTCACGATAATCATCTTGATAATAAATATCTTCTTCTTCAAAACCTGGCTCAATTACAAATCCTTGTCTCTCATATTTTTCTGCAAGTATGGAACGAGAGGAACGTTTATCACAGGTATGAACACCCATTGTTTCACGCCAATTTTCCTGAATATATGGGCCACAAGAAGGTAAATCAACTATGTCATTCCAAGTATGGATTAAAGTATCAATGGATCTACTCAATGGAGAAACATAGAATCTAGTTGGGATTATTAAGTTTTTGTTTTCTGAATTGTTATTGGTTTGTTCCGATTTCCAAGTTTTATTATTATCTTTTGCCTGTTGAATACCTAAATCTGTCAACAACGCATCAGGACCCCATACTATCTCGCCATCACCATTCAACTTGGACCAATATTCATTCCATGCATCATCTCCATATTTCGTGTGGGCTAAATTATGAAAACCTTGACCATGCCTTGCAAGATATAAAATCTTATATTGCTCTACTTCTGGGTCCACTTGATTATTTAATTCATGTAATTTAGAAATAATATTATCCCAACTTCCCATTATACCGAAGTGCTCTTTCAAATAGTCAAAGGTAGTTTCATCGGTTTCGGCTAAAGATTGTTTAAACATATTTGGAACAATCGAGAATTTCCAATGTGACTCCAAAGAAGATTCATAGTTGGCGAGACGTAATTTATAATCATCGATAAATTCAGCCTTTATTTGAGAGTCAAGGACGTCAATAGGATTGGGGTTTGATTTGGACATGACTTGGTAGTGAAGAGTTTGGTTGTGGTTAAAGTAATTTAATAATCGGTTGTTGAATTTTTTTTTTCCGCCGGCATAGCCACATGGGACACTGATAAACGTTGGGTTACATCATTGAGTGTACCTCAATCAACGTTATGCGCCTACCACGAGATATATTTTTGTTTTACATTACCATGTTCTAAGATACTCTTAACACCAAACGTTTCTTTATCGTGGGCTCTAAATATTGAATTTCGATATTCAAATCACAGTCAACTTTTGTAATGCATCGGTTCCATGATAATTGGGATTCGTCTGTTTTTTTTTTGCAACAAAGAGGCCAACATGATTGCAAAAACCGAGAACTTAGAACTGAACAGAACAAAAATCTGCAAATTTCAAACACTATCCGCAATTACCCGCCCTTAGTTTAATGATAAATATACATACTGTTCTGGAGTTTTCTTGAAATAGAATGATACTTAAAAACTCAAGTACTTTTAATGGTAAGTGTCTTGTGCGTATTAAATCGGGAGGAAATTCAACGTCTCCATTTGTACGGGGAACTTAAAGAAATGAAAATTTTTTGGCAACACACTCTAGCTGAATCTTCTTTTCAATAGATCACTACCAGCTTTCTCCCGGGTTTAGATAAAAGTAAATGTATTATAATTAACTTCTGAGTTTAATGAGTGCCAATCCAATTCAATTCAATTACCTTCATACTCCACCATACGACATTTAGTGTCGTAAATGTCGTTTCTTTTTTGTTAAGGAGAGACCAAAAAAAATCTTTTTTCGTTGAAGAAGAAGAAACACCAACAACAACCACCACCACATACAAATTAATTATTAATGAAAATGAACAATGAAAAAAAAAACACACCCAACCTTTCAATTTCATCAGAAATCAGAAAACTTCCCTTAAACTTCTTAGGTACACACACAATAACAATTACTTAGGTTAATACACTCTATTCATTCAATTACTCCTCCCACAGTGATCACATCAACAGAACAACCAATTATACTACGAATTCTTTTTTAAATTAATATTGAGCCCCCCAATTGAGTGTGTATTCTAGGCATCTATTTTTTTACAACACTCCCTTAAGATCTGACGACCAACACCTCGTTAATTCACATATATAACAACTTAGACAATAAGACACAATGGAAGCTTTCAACGACGATTTGTACCCATTGGCTTTACTAATGGATGAATTGAAGCATGATGATGTATCCAACAGAGTGGAAGCCATGCAAAAATTAGACACAATTGCCATTGCATTAGGCCCAGAACGAACAGTTAAAGAATTATTACCATTCCTTCATGATGTAGCTCAAGATGATGAAGAAGAAGTATTTGCAGTATTGGCTACCAAATTGGGTGATTTTGTTCCATTGATTGGTGGCCATGATTATTGTGAACCTTTAATATCAATCTTAACTATATTGGCGGCCATGGAAGAACCTTTGGTTAGAGATAAAGCAATTGATTCATTGAATAAAATCAGTTTGGAATTAACTCATGATGAATTAAACGGAATCTTTTTAAATTTGATTCAAAGTTTAAGTCAAGGTAATTGGTTCCTGAAAAAGGTTGCTCTGTGTGGATTATACAAAGCAGTTATTATCAAAGTTGATTCAGAAACCAGAAAAGATCTTTTGAAATTATACTTGAAATTAGTTACTGATGATTATCCCATGGTAAGAAGAAGTGCAGCTACCTATTTACCAGAATTGATTAATTTATTAACCGAATTCACCGAACAATCAAATGGTAACGACATCAATAAAGTAACAAGTGATGACTGGGAAATTATTTCTAAAATGTTCCAACATTTAACCAATGATGATCAAGATTCTGTTAAGTTTTTAAGTGTTGATGTTTTAATTGCTATCTTGGAATTCTTCCAAAAGATTCAAGAGTATAGTTTCAATTCTGATTTCTTATCAAGCGCATTGAAATTAATCAAAGATGAAAGCTGGAGAGTCAGATATACTGCTGCTGATAGATTTAGCAAAATTGCTCGTAATTTCACTCATAATGAATCAGATTTATATCAATTAATCGACCCATTCATCGCATTAATGAAAGATCATGAAGGTGAAGTTAGAAAAGCGATTGCAAAGCAATTACCATCATTTGCCAACTTATTAGCCAAATACCCTTCTACCAAAATTACAATTTTAAACAAAATCATTCCAGTAGTTAATGAATTAAGTCAAGACCCCCAAGAGAATGTCAGAGCTTCCTTAGCATCAACTATAACCGAACTTTCACCAATTTTAGAAAAACAAGCAACTATTGAAAAATTATTACCAATCTTTTTGGTTATGTTAAAAGATGAATTTCCTGATGTTAGATTGAATATTATATCTAATTTATCAGTAGTAAATGAAACAATTGGCATCAATTTATTATCAACGAATTTATTACCTGCTATAACTGAATTAGCGCAAGATCATAAATGGAGGGTTAGATTGGCCATTATCGAATATATCCCCAAATTAGCTACTCAACTAGGACAATCTTTCTTTAATGAAGAGTTATTATCCTTATGTATGTCTTGGTTATGGGATCCAGTATTTGCGATAAGAGATGCCGCAGTAAACAACCTCAAGGAATTGACTGCTATATTTGGCTCAGAATGGGCACAATCTCAAATCATTAATAGATTATTGAACCAAGATGATAAAATTGATGAAGATGATAAGATTGATTATTCAAACTTTATCATTAGAATTACTTGCTTGTTCGCCATAACTAGATTAATTCCAGTTATTGATTATCAATTGATGGTGGAAAAAATTTTACCGTTCATTAATAGCTTGATAACTGATAGTGTTCCAAATATTAGGTTTAATGTTGCTAAATCTTATTTGATTCTAGTTAAATCATTGCTTGAAAATAAGGAAAAATTACCAATAAATGAAGAAGATCTTAAGAAGTTAATAAATTTGGAGATTTTGTCCAATTTAGAAAAATTGGAACATGACGATGATGATGATGTAAGGTTTTATTCAACAAAGAGTATTCAACAGATTAATGAAATTTTAGTTTAAGTTCTTTCTACTACATACTACATTTACACACACACACACTATAATGCTGGCTCACCCGTTCATTTTTTTTGGGGTTGTATCATAATGATGATAATCTTTTTATATTAAATTTCCGTTCCTGTTTGGAGTTTTATTCGTTTATTTAAAAATGTAACTTCTTTCTTTGTTTATATACATTTATAACTATTATACAAGTTAACTACATTTTGTGCTCTTCTCTATTATGATGCATCTTCCAACTTCTTCTTCTCCAATTTCTCAAAATCAAAATCAAATGAACTTCCACATCCACATGAACTACTAGTATAAGGACTATCCACAATCTTAAATTGACTTCCAATTAACTCATTAGTATAATCCAATTTCGAATCCTGTAAAATTTCCAAACTCAGTTCATCAATCATAAGCTTCCCACCTCCTTCTCTTTCAAAAATCAATAAATCTTCATTTTCACTCATGGACTCCTTGATTGAACCAAGATGTAAATCATATTGAAACCCATGACATCCACCACTCTGTACACCAATAGATAACGCACAATCAGAAGGATCGGGTTCTTGTGCACTAATAGAATTGAGTTTCTCACTTGCACGTTGTGTGATTGCTATATGAAGCTCTGTAAGACCTTGTATAAGTTTTGTAGATTTGAAGTCATCTATATCTTGCTGTGGAACATTTGGCGCTTGTTTAAGAGGAGGAGGATCTTTGGGAACGGCAAAGGATGATGATTTTAAACTTTTGGTGATGGTGGTGGTAATGGTTGTGGTGGAGTTGTTTCTATAGGATATGAGAAGGGCGGGGTAAAGTATACGCGAGCTTCTTGTAATGGTTCTGGGTATGATTCTAGTGGTATTATATCTGTATATCCTTGATATCATTGTCAATGTCTCTTATGTTATCAATAGTAAGGAGAAAGAACTAGTGTTGCTGATTAATGGCCATTTCCTGAATTGCCCGGAACTTTTTTTTCTCTTTGAAGTTCGGAAATGAAGAACAAAGGTTGCAAACTCTCACCAAAACGAGTTTTAATTTTATATGAAGTTAAATCTCAACTTATAAACTTCGTCATTAATATTTATAACCAGAAAGGTTCAAGATATAAACTCCATCTCTAACAAAACCAGTATATAGACAAAATATAAACAAATTAATAATAAAAAGAGTACATAAAACGTTTGTCTCTCGCTTTTTTTTCCAGAAAGAAAAACATTAAAACCTTTTTAAAAATATTCTTTAATGATAATCGTCATCAGAAACTCTCCAAGATCTTAAAAGTTGTAAATGGGACCAATCTTCTTTTGGTCCTTCCATACCCCATGAAAAATATCTGAAATACCAGAAAGTACCAGCTACCATAATGTATAATCCAACAAAAATGACTGCATAAGCCAATTTCTTTGCTACACTTGCATTAGACCTATTTAACTTTCTGGTAAAACTTTCAACTTCATAACAGAACACCAACATGGCAAAATAAAGAGCAGGAACATAATGATGGACATAAGTAACTCTTCCCATAATAACAAATGGCATGAAATGTAAACCCCATCCAAACATTGGATATATACCACCCATAAGGAATACTTTCAACTTATGAGCATCTGAAAAATCAACATATTGTCTTTGCCATCTAATCAAATAATAAAGAACGATAAACGCGAATAAGACAACCCCAGCAGTTGATGTCCAAGTAGTTGCAGGAGACCCAATCATGAAATATTTAGCTCTTTCTTTACCCCAACCACACATTCTAATACCTACATTAAGGGTTGGCCATTGCCAGAATGAAGACGCTAAATCATCTTGTTTTTCATTATCCGGTACCAAGGCATTGTTGGTTGCCATCATAGCTAAATTCAATTGAATGAAATCACGTAAGAATCTAGTTCTAGGTAATTTGAAATCTTCAGGTGGAGGAGGTAAGATAGAGTTACGGTTATTTTCAAGATTCCACCAAGTTCTTTTATCCTTTTTAAATGGATTCTTGTAACACACAACTTCCCCTTGTCTAAAACCCCATTGTGGCAATGGTACACCGGAAACACCCAAGTAACATCCTAAAGCTTCATGACGTAATCTAAAAGAAGAAGTTAATGGATGTAATCTCATTTTATCTTCATTACTTTGTTGTTCCATAATCTCAACAACCCAATTATCTTTCTTATCACCAATGGTTAAATTACCATAACATGAAACTTCATATTCAGATTTGGTATTTGGAGCTGGAACATTATGACTATGTAAATTTCTTCCTGTCATTTGATGCATTAATCTAACAGTCATACCATCAAAAATATACTCAATATCAGTATTATTATTGGAACTATCATAATGTGGTTGACCTCTGGCTCTTTGGAAAACCCAATTATTGTTAGAATCTTTATGACCATAAGTAGTAATTTGTTGTTGTTTCGAACCAACTGGGAAAGTTTGAACGTGCGAGTGTAATAAACCACCAGTTAATCCTTGATTCTTTATGGTAACAACAGAATGTACAATAGAAACTTCTCTTGGACCACCACCGACATCAGATCCTACTAAATTAGCTTGGAAAAGAGATGACATATTAGCATCACCAGTACCTGTTTTATATAACAAATCAAAATGGATCTTGAATGAAACTAAAAATACAGACAAAGGAACGATAATTAAGGCAATGATTCTGGCCATCCAATGTCCAGCATATTTCTTCCAAGAAATTGATTTATCGGCCAATTTAGTCCAAAGATCAACAATGGTATAAATACCAACTAAAGTTGTTACAAATAACCCAACCATTTTAACGGAACATGTACAACCAATTGAAAATCCAGTTAATAAGATCCATTTCCACCATTTTCTTGAAAATTCTTGTTTTGAGTTGTTAAAGTTATTGAATCTTGCGAAACAAAATACAGTAGCCACAGTAAAGAATAACAACATTGAATCTAACAAGATGAACTTACCTAAAGTGACATAAGTCGATTCTAAACAAACCATTAAAGTAAATAACCAAGTGGAATAGATCGAGAAACCAATCTCCTTACAAGTAAAATAAGCAAATGGAACACAAAGGGCTGAAAAAGTAGCATTGAATAATCTCATTTTAGTATAATCAATATAATCTGGATATTTTTCACCAGATGGGAAATCCCAAGAACCATTATATCCAGCCAAGTAACCAGAGAGACCAACTAACATTTTACCCAATGGAGGATGAACATCATGATAAAATTCATGTCTTAAATAGTAAGAACCAAATTTCCCAAAATGGGCTTCATCCCAAACAACATGATCATTAACTGAGATACGATAAAATCTAACGAAAAAGGACAACAATGTAAATAAGATTGGAGCTAATATAGATTCAAGAGTCTTTAAAGAATCAACATATTCTTTGGTTTCATCGTATTTTGTTCTTTTTAAATCTTCAGGAGATGGTTCATCATCAACACTATATTTATCTTCAAGGGAAGATTTTTCATTTGGAATATTCCTCTGACGAAGAGTCCCCGATTCCTGGGGATCAATTGAGGTTGACGCCATAATAATTCAATTATCGACAAGGAAAATAAATAATCAAGGGCGGTGCCAACGTTAAGGTTCTATAAGTTACAAGAAATGTGTTGCAAAAATGAAAATTTATGGGAAATTCTCAATTAAAAAGTAGCGTGGTTTTCAAAGGTACAACAAAATAATCAAAGTCAATCGAGGTGAAGTTGGTTGGGAGTTAATGAATTGAATTGAATGGAAATTGAGTTTGTTCAAATAACCTTCTCTCTAATATTTCTATTCTCTAACCTGGAGGGATGGATGTACAATTGGAAGGAGAAGGAGGGAGACGGGGGAAACAGCAATTTATTACTGGCTATTGTTGTTTTGTTTCTCTTTAGCCAGAAAAAAAAAAGATAGTGGTGGCAGTTTCTGTGTATTCCTTTCTATTGTGTTGCCAAAACTCTCCCTTGTTGAAATGAATAAAGAAAAATCGTTTGGCTTTGACACGTCATTTAATTAAAATGAAAAATTTAACTTTCTATTTTTATCCATTTTTTGGGTAGCGCTTCCTGTTAGGTTTTATTACTACTATTTGGGCATCAATGAGCTGTTTACGTGTAACTAGCATCTAATAGTACATATCATTCATTCTATAGAGTTGTATGATTATACAAATAATGGTACAATATTGAAAGGTTCCTCCTCACTATAAACAATTGAGGCACCATGCAAGGAGTTTTCTGCGAAAGCTTACGCGAGGTTCCTGCACGAAAAAGGTTAACCTTGGGATGAATCTGATACGTGTTCTAAAATGTGAAACTTAGAGTTTCGGAAGTTAACTGTGTTTAAAAACTCCAATGCGAAAGAATCACCCAAGAAGAATGGTAGTTGTTTCTACCATTGACATTTGAAAAATGACAACTATTGTTCTATGTCTTTGCTTTGTTTAACAGCTTCAAATAAATACCAAATAATGTGCTCTAACCGATCATCATTTATCCTTAACTTCCCATCAATTGAAATATTCAATAAACTAGAACTAAATCGTTCCAACAGAAGCCTATCGAATCTAACTTTGGTATTTGCATATAAAAACCCACAGATATCTTCATACAAATTCTCCCTATACAACAATTCCAAATCACTCTTTTGTATTTCTATTATCATATTCTTTAATAATTTAGTTTTCTTTCCAGTATTATAAACCAATTCTACAGCACCGTTCAAATAATCCAATTTTGTCAGTAACTGATTGATTAAATTTGGAATAAGCTCACTGGGAAGTTTAAATGGTTTTATAATCAAGGGATCATCATTAAGATCTTCCAACAAATCTAGAATATATTGATTTGATTTCAGCTTTGTTGAAATCTTATTTAGGACCAATGTAAAGGGATTTCCCTCATCACGTACATCCAGTATAAATACAAACATCTGCTTTGGTAGTAACTTGAACTCGGAACTTTGTATCTGTAAATATTGAATGTGATATGGATACCTACTCACATTCCCATTATAAACCAGCAATCCTCGTAATATATCTTTATATGATTCAAATATTGGCGAGTCTCTGTCCCCCGCCTTTAATTGACCTCGATATTGCTCATAGAGATGTTTACTTAGTGGAATTTTGATCTTATCCAACTGTTGTTCTGTCAACATTGATAATGAAGGAGATAGTAATGAACTACATCGACAAATTCGAACAGTCAGGCTGACCAATAACGTTGCTATATTTCTTTGATCAGACATATCTAGTCCTATGTGTGTTGATATTGATAGAGAACTGTACAAAGAGAAGAAGCGTGCTAGTTTGTTGATGTAAATACAATAACCATTTTGGGAAATTAAGAATAAGCCGCGCGTATCTCAATTTTTATTTTTTATTGAGCTATTACCCTGCCTTAATCACTAAAAATTATTTGCAACCACCACACACAATTTACCTTCCAGGATTAGAATAACTAAGACAGGCCCATATATCCAAATTAATACATCTAAATATTATCTATAGGCCATAACAAAAGTTCGTTAGCGTTAGAGTATACACATAAATTTAAACCGAGCTATCCTATAAACCCGGTGTGGCTGTACTATTTATTGATTGAAGGAACCTCTGTTTATCGCCAAAAGCCTTGCAGAACTTTTTGCTCTCGTTCAAGACACATTTTTTCATACTATCGTAGCCCTTCACGCTATTCAGTGAATCGATTTCATTAGCCTGTTCTTCTAATGAGTTCACATATGCATCAATACCAGATATCTGAACAATATAATTAACATCATCTTGAGCAGAAATAGTTAATGTCAAATAATCTATACCAGTTTCCGGATTAATCTCCCACATGGAAAATCCATTTGGGATTAAAGCATTATACCAGTATCCACAAGTGTCATTTATATTAGACCAACCAGGAACAGGAATGTTGAACGAAACAAAACTTGAGACATGAGTAACTTCAAACCCCTTCGGAGTCTTGCTCATTATAGCTAAATTTGGTCTATACATCGCATGTCCACATCCACAATTAAATAATTTAGCTCGTAGAAATCCAATCCACGTTTTTCTTTCTGGATTGTTTTGGTATTTGATTGGTATGAATTCTGTTCCGCCTCGAAGTTCCCCTGCGCCACTAAGTTCACCCATCAGAAATTTACAAGTTATCATTCCATTTATTTCTTCTTTTAATGGACATTTAAGTACTGCTAATTTAGTCCATTGGGGAACTAGATAGATAGATTCGGGTTCTTGGTCATCATAAATAGGCGTCCAATTCTTTACAGTTCCCTTTCGTTCGGTATTCTCGACTCGAACTTCCGCAACTCTAGTATACTGCAAATCGTCAAAACGTTCGTCTGGGACACCATCAGTATTGACTTTCCCTACTTGAATTCGGAATAACCAACCGATGAACATGGACCTATGGAATGAGAAAGCTTGCTTTTCTTTACCATCTGGTCCCTTTTCTGAAGTTTTCAACTTGCGATGGTGAGAATTAAAAATAAATATGGGCTCGGTTTCATTATGTTCATTTCTTATCAACCATAATCGACAATCTTCAGGTCCATAGAATAAGTTCTTTAAATGATTACCTGCATGATAGAAAGGAATAGGCATAAATCTGGGGAATGTTAAACTTCTGTATTCTCTTTGAATGTTATCATCTAACCTAATAGGAAGGATCAAGTCAATATCATGCAATTCATTCCAATTTCTATCAAATACTTGGGAATAGAGTAGAGAGAACTGGACACATTTCCCACCGTTAGCACAAAATGTAACTCTACTAACCATCAAATGTACCCCATAATTCTCTAACCACACCGAACTTCCAGCAAATTTAACAAAATGATTCAGAAATGTACCCTTCTCACGGTACTCATATAATTTTTCCAAAAATGACCCTTCTAAATAAGAAAATGGTCCCTCAGCTTCTATTTGACTAATTAACTTATCCATCATTTCATCAAAATTATCTGGTAATGCATGATATTTTGTGATTTGGAATGTCTTTTCAGTTTTCATATCTTCACAATTCTCGGAGTCACCACTCAAGGTATCATATATTGTGAAATTATGAGGTTCATATGATTGGTTTATTATCTCGGGAGTTAAAGGACTCGAGTACCATTTCTGATATTGTAATAAAGTCTTGTTACTCAGTATAACGTGTGGAAACTCCAATTCGTTTTGTTGGTAGTTGTTTGGAAATAAAACTACCGAATTCGTAAGTTTAGGAATATCGATCTTCTTTATGATCAGAAGGTACGACTCTTCACGTAGAATCACTACTATTGATACTAACAGAAGCAGTACGCAAAGTGCAAGTACTAACTGAGATTTTGTGAAAGCTTTGTAATAACTGTGGTTTCTTATCCACTTCTCTACTTTGGCTCTATTGACCATTGTCGGGCGAGGTTCCAAAATACCGTAACCAAAAGAAAGGTAACGTTAAAGTGTCACTTGAAACAACAATAATAAAACGTTGGTGCAAGAAGCGAATATGACTGTGGAAATCTCAGGAGCTAATAATACAACAAAACATCTTACAAGCAACGCCCCCTACCATCATAGCTGTCACTTTAGACGCCTTGGGCAAAGTTTGCATAAGGGATTGTTCATCAGCAAAGGAATTCTTACGTCATAGTATCCCAATATACGTGAAACAAAAACCACTAAAATCAATATAGTTGCGCGTATCCTACTTCCGATTTGTAAATCGAACTTGTTTGCTGTGAACAAACAATAAACTTCGTAATTGACACAGATCTAAATTTAGCACATTCTGGGCGAAGTCACTATTGAACAGACACAATTTAATTACATGTTGACGCTGCGACTATCGTAACTCGTTTCGAGTCTCGATAGAGGTAGCATCCCGTTTCATCATAGGTTTTTTAGGGATATTTAAAAATGTATTGTATATACACTTTTTTATATAAAATAGTACAAGTGGGATTAGGTTTTTTTTCTGGTAGTTTGGAATTAGAATCACTTCTCTCCTTCTACAAATAAGTGTAATAAATCCAAGAAAGGTATTCGTTGGAAATACCAATTCTTCTACAATTAAGGATATGCAGCTCGCGGAAACTACCGAGCCGGTTTGGTGGCTTGAAGGAACTGAGAGATGTTGGGTAAGTAAGTTTGTAGAGGCATTGAAAGGCTGCAAAAATCAAAAAATGCGGGCAAGAAGTTCGGAAATTTTGTTTGTATTACGACCGAGATATTCGAATGGCAAAAGAGCCGGTGGCTCCAAAGGTTATTTGCATATTAGGCAAGCAAGCAAATTCTGAAAGTTCCAGTAAGTAGATAAATCTGTCAACTCTGGAATGTGAAGTTGATGATAATAGGTTGTAAAGTACCGTGCGAGAAAGGAAGTAAAGAACCAAAGTAAAGATCTAGAAAAAAATGACCTTCTCTAGACATAAAAATGCAAACCAATGGAGGTGAATCCATAAGGATAAGAGTGTAGAAGTAAAAACTGGAAAGATAGTTAATAAGTTAGTAATTTACTAACCCAAGAATTCAAATCAAAGTAACCCAGTCTTCAAAGAAAAATCCAAATCTCCCAAATAAGCAGTAAAAGGTAGAGTCACGTGCCAAAAAAAGATTTTTTGAAAAGTTGAGATCTCTGAATTAGCAAATATAGTATGGTTGATCTTACAAGAAATTTAATCCAACTCCTGAAGGGAGCTACATAAAACAGTTTCGAAAATTACCCTCAATGCTTTGTTAAACAAGTTATAACTGCAAGTTTAATATATAATTTTATCTTTTATATACATTAATTTATAGCGAAATTTTTTAATAAAGAAATACGTGTCAAAAAAAGAAAAAAATAATTATCCACAATTTAGATGCAAAAAAAATAATATTTGAGAAACCATGCTCTCAATCCTCCTTGTAATGGGTGAAGTACGAACTCTAATGAATAAAACCACAGCCTATTTATGAAATTGATAGGAATCTCCTTATATTTCTACCCCCCTCTTGTGATTTTGTATAAAGGCATACCAACTATATTGATTGATACAACTATTGCGTGAAATGTCTAGCATACTTGACCAAATGAACATTGACAGTAACGGTATAGTATTATATTTATCGTTGGTCACAATTCTTACCCCTGTCTCGATAATTATCTGTAATAAAAATAAAGGTACTTTAAAACGATCAAGATATGTTTTATATGTACTCATATGCATATTAAATTTGAATATATGGTATTTCTTCCTAAGTGAGTTTAGATCCAATGAGGCAGCTACTCAAGTGAATATTCCATTAAGTGATACCATTTATGATTTGCCATTTACACCATTCGATGTACCAGGTTATTCATTTATAGAGTCAGGAAAAGAATATTCCCCAGAGTTGAAATGTTCTGAAGTCCAATTTGAAGATAGTTTCAATGTTCGATCAAGTCCGTCATTTGAATTAAATAACGAGAATGATTTGAAGTTTTTCAGGGACCAACTCCTGGAAGCTCGACACAAGAGAAAGATTTATGATTTGTTCTTTCAAGATCTTCCTAATGAATCTGAACAAGAGATTTTGGATAAGAAATGGTTTAAATTTTGTGGTAGCTCAGTTTGGTTGGCTAAATATGACGTTCATTTCATGGTGAATAGAATAATATACACTAAGGATGTCCGCCGTGATATGCCAACAATCTCTATCCTCGCAGGCCAAATATTTGATAAGGATTGGGAAGAATTAACCGACTTCAAGCTCCCAAATTCAAAGCTTACATTTCCAACTATCTTTCCTCATTATATAGATACTGGGAAAAAGAAGGACCAAGACGTCTTGGGATCAGAAGATCCAAGAATCATTTTACATGAATTTACCAATGCTGAAGGAGAAAAAGACCAAGAACCAATTATTGTGTTTAATGCAAAAAGATCAGACATTAACTGGAGTCGTGCTATGCATATTTATCGTCCACTTCATGATTCCTATAATATTGTAAGATTAACTATTCAAGGGAAAGAGATTTCAAGTACGGAAAAGAATTGGGCACCATTTATGGATCCTACTTCAGGAACAAACAATACAATTAATTTTGTATACAATTTCAATCCTTTACGTGTCATCAGGTGTGACTTTATATCTGGCGATTGTAACAAGATCTCAGGTCCTGCGTTTAACACAGATGTAAATGCCAATGCTGGTAAATTGAGAGGAGGTACCAACATCATCCAAATTTCTCCTGAATTCTTACCAGAGAATGTTCGAAATAGAATATATTGGTTCGGTATTGCCAGATCACACAATGAAGGTTGTGGATGTTTATATGAATTATACAGACCTCATGCATTTATAATTTCAAGACCCCAAGATTCTCAAAACTTTACATTGGATTATGTTTCTTCTCTTATTGACTTTAATATTAGTCCCGAAACTTGGGGAGATGGCAAGGGGGTTTGTTCAGATGGGAAATCGGTTCTTGTACCCAATTCAATTGCATATTGGGATTTATCACCTTCATCCAATAACGGCATTCCTGTAGATTATATGGGATTAACCATTAGTGAAGCTGATAAAACAAATAAAATGATACATATGAAGGGGTGGTTATCACATATATACAAGATTTTAGCTGCAGACTCTGAGAAACTCAAGATTTACTATAGTGATGACGATACTATGAATATTAAGAATAAAATATTAGGAGAATGCTCAACATTCTTAGCTCAAGATTATTGTAAGAAGAGTGAAAAAGCAATGAAATGGTATTAAAGATTGGAAATTTGAAAACCCTACCAAAATATATCAAGAAAAGATATCTTTCACTACATAGTGTTGACATACTGTATAGTTAAATTGTTTTTATAATCTATTGATGGATGAGCACTAAAAGAATGACTCAAGAAATTATGTAGTACAAGTATCATTTGTATATTTGTAGCGGATGTTCCCTAAAGTCCTTTTGGAATGAGTGGGTAATCAAGCTCTTCTCAATTCACCTTACCCGTGCCTATTAATAGCATAAACGCATGTTAATATTCCGGTAATTTGAGAAAAATTGTAGCTCCATCAATCTCTTACCCTAGGAATCTATGGAATTGCAAAATTTTTTACATTCTTGAAATTGGGGTGCAAACAACTTACATTTGGAATTGAAATGCCAAATTAGGAAATAAAATCGCAGCAAACAACCAAACTTGAGGGATTCAAATTTTAAGAGAATTCGGCCTGTAACAATGTCTTGTTGCTCAGTATAAAGTTTGGAAACTCCAATTGGTTTTGTTGGTAATTTCTTGGAAATAGAACTACAGAATTCGTAAGTTTAGGCATATCGATCTTGTTTATAACCGGAAGGTACGAATCTTCACTTAGAATCACTATTATTGACACTAACAGAAATAATACCCAAAATGAAAGCCCTAATTGAGATTTTGTTAAGCCTTTGCGATATCTGCGGTTTCTTATCCATTTATTGACTTTGGATATATATATCATCATCTGGTATATGTTCGAAAATGCTGCGATGAACGAAATGATACGTAAACTTAAGGTGTCGCATGAAAACAACAATGGTATAAAGGAACAAGCAGAGAATCTGATTGTCTCAGTAGATGGAAATATACACAATACATCTAACCCAAAAATGACCACATGTAAAGATGTCACCTTTGAAGCCCTGGTCAAAGTTTATTTGAGGGATTGAATGCAACCAAGGAGTTGTTAGGTCATAGCTTTTCATCATACCATGTAAACCTTAGATGGAAACCAAAAGAACAAAAGCCAATGCATTCGCTCTTGATTAAGAAATTTTGTTTATCCTAATTATTCATCTAAGACATGTCGTTTATGAATCGACTTTTAAATTTACTAACTAAATACTCCAATTAAAGAAAAGTAAAAATATTTGCCATAAAGTTGGTGAATATTATCATAAATTTAAATTTAGAATTAGCATAAAATTGGTCGTAACTCTAACAAAGTAAATAGACTCATTCTGGGCGAATTCACTGAACAGAAACAAGTCACGAAGTGTAACTGAATTAGAATTTAACTTCATAAGTTCCAGTCTAATTTCCTTCTTCAATCCTCCTTAATGAAAATTGTCCGAAGATGGTATCGTAAATGTTCATAACCCGAGAAATTTTTCGCTTCCTGCTTATTGCGGAACCGAGATCATAAATCCGAGGTGTTTTTTTTATTTTGCAGCAATTCAACAGAACCTACCGCATAGTAACTTCCAACATTTCCTCCACCACACCATGGATATCCATAATGAAACTAGATATTCAAATTATCTCAGAGTTTTGAAAATGCGTGCATTGAAACAATATCAGATTTAGCAAGTCATGGCTTTAACCTTCAATATAAATACGTAGATAGTTTCCCCCCAACTTCTATCTC
Source organism: Hemisphaericaspora xylofermentans (assembly GCA_002105455.1). NCBI lineage: Eukaryota > Fungi > Ascomycota > Pichiomycetes > Serinales > Debaryomycetaceae > Hemisphaericaspora > Hemisphaericaspora xylofermentans. Next base: position 23,421 of record NDXA01000006.1, on the reverse strand, counting down.
CAGTTGCTTCTACTTCTATCATTCAAAACAACAAACTCAATCAATTAAGTCAAAATCCCATTTTTCAACAATGGCTCCTAAAGTTTTATTAGTTCTCTACCAAGGTGGTCAACATGCTATCGATCAACCAAAATTGTTAGGTACAATTGAAAACGAACTTAGTCTTCGTAAATACATTGAATCTCATGGTTATCAACTTGTCACCACCACTGAAAAGGATCCAGAACCATCTTCCAAATTTGATGAAGAATTGGTTGATGCTGAAATCGTAATTACCACTCCATTCTTCCCAGCTTACTTAACCCGTACCAGAATTGCCAAGGCTAAGAAATTAAAAATTTGTATCACTGCTGGTGTCGGTTCCGATCATGTTGATTTAGATGCTGCAAATGAACGTGGTATTGCTGTATTGGAAGTTACTGGTTCCAATGTCCAATCGGTTGCTGAACATGCAATGATGACTATTTTAACCTTAGTTAGAAACTTTGTTCCAGCCCATGAAATGGCTGTCCAGGGTAAATGGGATATTGCTGGTGTTGCTAAACAAGAGTACGACTTGGAAGGAAAAGTTGTTGCTACCGTTGGGGCTGGTAGAATTGGTTTCCGTATTTTAGAAAGAATGATTGCGTTCAATCCAAAGAAATTATTATACTTTGATTATCAAGATTTACCAGCTCAAGCAATTAACAAGCTTAACGAAGCTTCCAAGTTGTTCAATGGTGTTGATAACATTGTTGAAAGAGTAGAACGTTTAGAAGATATGGTATCTCAAGCTGATATCGTTACCATCAACTGTCCATTACACGACTCCTCCAAGGGATTGTTCAACAAAGAACTCATTTCAAAGATGAAACCAGGTGCTTATTTAGTTAACACCGCAAGAGGTGCCATCTGCGTAGAACAAGATGTAGCCGATGCAGTTAACTCTGGTCATTTAGGTGGGTACGGGGGTGATGTTTGGTACCCACAACCACCCCCAAAGGACCATCCTTGGATTACTATGAGAAACCCATACGGAGGTGGTAATGCTATGACTCCTCATGTTTCAGGTACTTCTTTAGATGCTCAAGAAAGATATTCTAATGGTGTTGAAAACATCTTGGAAGAATACTTTAATAAGACTTTCAACTACCGTCCTCAAGATGTCATTGTTATTGACGGTGATTATGCCACTAAGGCTTATGGCCAACGTTAAACATCCATGATGACCTTTTACATACTCTTATATCGAATGATTGTATATAATTTTACATACCTTGGTAGAGTTTATATCTAATCAACATGTACAATCTAGTTTTAATAAAGTTACAACATTTTTAAAATATGGAAAGCTGTTGTGTAAAAATTTATAGAAATTAACTAAAGATTCAATCCGTGGCCTTATCTATGCATAGGGCTTCCAGCTGTCCATTTTTGGCACCCTCCCATAGTCTTACACCCCCAATGAACATTGGTACCAACGGAAAAGTAAAAAAACATGGTTTAGTGGGGCAGTTGAAATCTAGCTCTTCTAACAAAGGGACTATCTAACTTAACCTGAAACCTAGCTCTGCATAAGCAATCTTCGAACTCTTGAAAAATAAACAATACTGTTTTTCATTGCAAGAATGTGTCTAGAACTAGGGGTTGTTCTGAGATTAATTAATAATGGACTCAAACACTCACAAGACAGTTTTCCTTTGAAGATTGTCTCTAATTGCAAATCAACACCGAAGAAGAAGATGGTTCTTCATAAGCAATTCCCTCTTTTGTCGTATATTTACTATATACTCTTCGTTGGTGTTCCTTGTTGGTTACAGACTGGTTTGTTCTGGCCCTAGCAACAATCTTTGTTGATCCCCGTAATTTCTGCAAAATTCTTTACTCGCCTCTAGGACACAATTAGTCATATTCCAATGCATATCCATATTGAATCCATCATCAACTCCATCAGACTTCTCTTGTAATGAATCCAAAAATGGTTCTATACCAGAGATATGAACTAGGTAATTAGACAAATCTTGGACTGATGCGCTTAATGTCAAAACATCCCTTCCTGTCAATTCATCAGTTTCCCACATTGAAATTCCATTCGGGATTAACGCGTTATATTTCCCGTTCACACCATCGTCACACACTCCAAATCCATCTTCCCAACCTAAAACTGGGATATTAAATGAAATGGAACTTGAAATGTGAGTAACTTTGAATGAATCCAACGTTTTGGTCATAACCATGAAATTAGGTCTGTACATCGCCAGGCCACAACCACATTTGGGTAATTTAGCACGTAAAAACCCAATCCAGGTTTTACTATCCTTGTTCTTTCCAGATTTCACTGGAATAAGTTCTGTTCCACCTCTAAGCTGACCTACTTTTGGTAGAGAGCTCGGCAGGTTAAAACTAAACTCACAATTGATCATTCCCATTGTTGCAGAATGTAGTGGACATTTAAGGATGGTTAAATTTTCCCATTCATGGACTAAATAAATATACTCTGGGTCCTGATCATCGAAAAAGGGAGTCCAGTTCTTTTCTATCACCTTTCGTGGAGTATCCACTATCCTAAACTCTTCAACCCTAGTGTATTCCACTTCATTGTATTTTTCATTGGCAAGGCCATCCATATTCACTTTGCCTATTTGAAATTGAAATAACCAACCAATAAACATAGACCTATACAACCTATAACTTGTTGTGCTTGACTTTTCATCTGATGAAATCTCGGTTTTGACAGGTACTCGATGCTTTGCATTGAAAATCATAACTGGCTCAGGCTCATTTTGCTCATTCTTGACCAACAACAATCGGACATCTTCGGGACCATTGAAGATTTTGCGGATATAATCCTTTGGATGATAGAACGGAACAGGTATAAATCTAGGGAATGTGAGTTTTCTATATTCTCTTTCATTGCTATTTGCAGACTTAATTGGAATTACCAAGTCAATGTTGTGCAATTCATTCCAATTCTTGTCGAATATTTGGGCGTATAGCAAAGAGAATTGAACGCATTTCCCAACATTGTAACAATAGGTCACTCTGCTAACCATTAAATGAACACCATATTTTTCTAACCAAACTGAAGTTCCTGCAAATTTAGAAAAATGTTCATGAAGTACATTTTCTTCAAGATAGGTCTTTACCTTTTTTAGAAAAAGTCCCTGTAAGTACCCAAACGCAGGCCCAGTTTCTATCTGATGAATCAAGACATTAACCATCTCTTGAAAATCATCCTCTAGAATGTGATATTTGGTAATTTGAAATGTTTCATCCTTATTTATATCCTCACAATTATCTGAAATGTTAGACATACTATTATAGATACTGAAATTATGAGGCTCAAATGGACTGTTCAATATCTCCTTGGATAGAGGATTTGACCCATATTCGTCGATTTGTATTATCGTTTTGTTCTCAGTTTCAAAATTCTGCAATTCTTTCACGTAGGTACTTGGAAGTATAACTGTTGAATCACGTATATTGAGATCTTTAGACTTGAGTTTTGGCTCGTAATGCGTTTCTTCTTTTAGGACTGACAGGATTGAGACTAATAGTAGGACCACGCAAAATGCAAACAACAATCTGAATTTAGAGAATCCTTTAAAGAACTTTCGAGAAATTAACAGTTTTGCATTTTTCAACAACATGACAATCTTTTCAACACATTCAGAAGGAAATCGTGATAAAGGTACATCGCATTCTAAATATCTTTTATTCTATTTCTTAAGCGATTTTTACATATTTATATTTTGGGGATTACCGAGTAATTAGAAGCAGTACATTGTAATCTCGCTTAATACAATCTTCTAAAATTCTTTTCCAAATCACATCATCACAATAGAACATTTATTTTTTTAGAATTGTTGGAAGAACAATGGCAAAGGTGAAGTTGCTAAGAATAAAATTTTGATTCATAAAATTTTGAGGTTTTGATTTCCTTCATTTTCTATATACAAGAAGATTGGTGATCTATTTCAAGGACATGATTACTATTACACCAAAAAGGTCATATATAGATTCACCTTTCAAAAATCTAACAGGTTCTAAATAGATACGAGATAATCGATGATCACATGAAAAGTGATCGTCAGAGAATCCATCATTACTATTGTTAATTTTGTGTCGTTTGTTCAACTAAATTTGCTCTGGAAATAGAAACAATGCAGAAGAAGAATAGATTTCATTTTGGAATCTACAATATATCTTAACCACGTGCATGGTTGGCCAAGACTCGTGTGACCGCAGCTACTTTCATAAACAGCAATATAATTTGGATACACTTCTAGAAGAGTACCCATATTCTGAACTTCAGAAATACTTTTATGGGACCCTCTCTGTAAGCTTGCACAGCACTTAATACACGGGAATTAATTTCGAATTAATTTTTAGTGTCGCCCAGCTTAATTCCCAACAATTTTACCCGAATCTTGCTCATCGCCATTATGAGTTAGAAGAATGCAATATTATTGCTTATAATAATATTATATACTTGCTTGGTTTCAGAAGTTAATCTACTCTAAATCATTGGAATGGGCCTCGGTATAACATCCAGAATGATCTAAATTTCCAATCAGTTATACCATTAGAAGATTTGTGGTTTGTTCCCTTCTTTCGTCTGGGGTCTCTATATTTTTTAACCGTTTATTTATTTTTTAGCTTCACCACAGTTATATTTGCGAACCCTTTAATAGGCCAGTTTCGAAAAGCTTTTGATTAGAAATCCATCAAAACGTAATTTAACCAATTCCATGCTTTTTCGTTTATCGAATTAAAATGTTTATTGTTGATCAGCATACTACATTACTCTTCATTGTTTTCAACTGCAAAGGTTTCCTTAGCATCCTTCGTTTGGTTCGTTTGTGTAACTTTTTTTTTACGTTTCGTTCCCTTTTAGAGTTTAGATTTGCTTGAGATGCCAAAATCGTATTCTATAACTACGAATTCCAGTCCTTTAATGTGAGAAAACACCTTAATGACTAATGGGGTAATTGGGAACTTAGAGCGTACCCATCCCCTAAATTCACAAAATCTCTGGAATTTGGCCTCTTCTCCATTACAGGAATCTCAGATCTGACGTAATTCTTGGTACCCAAACTGGAAAACGGAATTGTTGAAGAATACAAAGGGTTATGAGCAAGACTATTTTCATTTAGTGATTAGTTCCAATGTCTTGAGTTTTGGTGAAATCTAACCTTTTTCTTTCCTTGAGAATGTATTACTCTGAGGAAATGTTTGGTCCATTTCATTTTCCTAAATCTTGCAATCTCGCTTTTACATTCTTTCTCCGTGAAGCGGGAACTAAATATTACGCAAAGAATACATCAATTCTATTGTTCTAGTTCACTAGAATTTCCATGCATCCTTCCACCTGCCACAGGAAAAACGAGGCACTCTCCCGTGGAAAGCGATATCACTCGCTCTGCAACATCTAATTGCGTTAAATTAATTTGATTAGGAAGATGAGGCTTTTTGCCCATTATAGAAAGAAGCGCAAATTCCTTCTCGCCTAGTTCCTTTAGGTTTTCTAATTACGTTTAAGATATCGCGCTTTTTGTTTAAGAGAAATCTTCAATTAGAGTTCAGGCCAAATCAAGAAGTTCGTGCCTATTCAAGAAATTGGGTTTCCTTCGTATAGCTCCATTTTGCTTTAAATGCTAATTAGGCAATTTGCCTTCCTTTCACAGTCTGAAGTCACCGATGGGAAACCGTAAGATACATGCTATGTGTAATAACAATTCAAAATTTGTATTCTGTGAATTTTAACTAAAACGTATTTATATATAGATGAATGATGGGTGCATAGAAACCTGATATTGGCATTGTACACAAGAACATTCGGCCAGCGAATTTGTCTTAAGAGTTGGCTTTCTTAGCTCTCTGTAGTGTTCCTATCGTCTTCGGTTTTCTTATCGTCTTCAGTTTTGTTATCGTCTCCAGTTTTGTTATCGTCTTCAGTCTTCTTATCATCCTCAGTTTTGTTATTCTTCTTCTTTTCTTCTTCCAACCGTTGTATTTCTTCACCATAAGCTTGACAAAACTTCTTACTCCCTTCTAATACACATTTGGTCATATTCTCATGAATTTCTATATCGAACTGGTAATCCAGGTCTGACATATCCACTTCCAAAGCATCCAAAAAGGCGCCAATACCAGTTATATGCACAATATGATTTATATCATCTTGAGCAGATAAACTTAAAGTAAAATAATCCACCCCACTAGCTTCATCTACCTCCCACATTGAGATACCATTTGGGATTAGTGCATTGTATAAACCCCATTGACAAACATCATCTTTGTTTTCCCATCCTTGAATAGGAATATTAAACGAAACTGAACTTGAAACATGCGTAACCTTATAAGTATCACCTTTCTTTATCATAATCATGAAGTTTGGTCTATACATTGCCCAACCACAACCACAATCAAAGATCTTGTGTCGTAAAAACCCAACCCAGGCTTTCCTATCTGGATTCGTTCCATGCTTCCATGATACAAGCTCTGTCCCACCTCTAAGATCACCTACCTCAGGTATTTCCGTCAGTCGGTTAAAATGGAGATCACACATGAATGTTCCCTTGGTTAATTTGTTAAGTAGACATTTGAGCATAAGCAAATGTTCCCATTGATGAACCAAAAAGATATATTCTGGCTCCCTATCATCTATAAATGGAGTCCAATTCTTTTCTCGATCTGGACGATCATGATCCCTGATTCGAAATTCTACTATTCTAGTATATTCAATATCATCAAATCGTTCATTTGAAAGACCATCGGTGTTGACTTTACCTTTTTGAAGCTGAAACAAAAACCCAATAAACATTGACCTATAGGTCTTATAGTCTGTTTTTATGTGTTGTTCATCCTCAGAAATTTCCACGTCAATGGGCTTTCTATGAATTGCATTAAAGATCATCGCAGGTTCTGTCTCATTATATTCATTCATTACCATCAATAATCTGACATCTTCGGGTCCAAACTCAGTTTTGTCTATATACTCCGAAGGGTGATAAAATGGAATAGGCACAAAGCGTGGGAAGTTGATTTTCCTATATTCTCTGATATCGCTATCATGTAATCTTATTGGAATAATCAAATCAATATCATGCAATTCATTCCAATTTTTATCAAATACTTGGGAATATAATAAAGAAAATTGAACACATTTACCACCGCCCAAACAGAATGTAACTCTACTAACCATCAAATGAACCCCATGTTTTTCTAACCAGACCGAAGTACTTGCGAATTTAACGAAATGACCACGTAGAGAATCCTCTTTAAGATAGTCATATAACTTCTGAAGGAATGCATCTTTCAAATATGAAAAGGCACTCTCTGTCTTTATTTGTCTAATCAAGACATGAATCATTTCTTCATAATCATCTTGTAACTGATGATACTTTGAAATCTCAAATGACTCGTCATGTTCAATTGCATCACAATTTCCTGTAATCTTACTGAAAGTATCATACATACTAAAATTATGTTCTTCAAACTGTTGATTTATCAATTCAGTAGATAAAGGATTTGCATGTAGTTGATTGAATTGAATCGCAGTTTTATTGCCGGTTGCAAAATTTTGATATTTGTCACTACTTTGTTTATAATTGCTTGGAAATACAACTATGGAATCTTCAAGTTTGGGGATTTTGGCTTTAGTTGGCAATATTCTTTCATAAATAGTTTCATGGTCTAGTATGGACAGTAACGAGACAATCAGTATCACTACACAAAATAGTATTACCAATCTGACTTTAGAGAATCCTTTCAAGGATTTGAACCGCAACATAATTGAAACTTTAAAGACTAGAAAAGTTGGAAGACATGGAAATAGGAAGAGATTCTAGTTGAAATGAACATCTGTTGGATTAGGGGTTGGTTATAAACGAACACCTCACTAAATAATACATCGCAAATTGTATCTCGTAAATTCCCCATCTTGAATCTAATTGGTTGAGGGGTAACTTTCTATTTTTAAAAATGCACTAGTCCTTGAAACTATTGGAGATTTATTGGTATAACTAATTAATCACCAATTTCATGTCAGTATATAGGATATTTTTGTCAGAAGACACCTATTTAGGAATAATAGGGATATTAAATCATCCCATTCTTAACACGCTGGCAATAGAATGAAACAGGGATTTGCTCTACAAACAATGGGGGTTTTAGATATTATCAAGAGCAACATTTACGAATAACCCCCCAGTTTTGTTTTTTCTTCATCAATTAATATTGCAATTACGAGAAACTCAAAGTTACGAAGTCCAAGACTACAGATTTTGATACGAAGAGGAGTAAATAAGTTTCTTATAATTACAATATAACTTTCATTCACAGCTCATATGAAGAATCCTAAATGTTTTCTAGAATATTGGATTCAACTAGTTAGTAGTATTAAATTGTTTACATCATAGTCTATACGCACTTGCTTCTCATTTGGATTTAAGATATTTTTTTATACTCGACAATAAGAGATTCTTAAATTCACCAACTTGATTGTTTAAGAACAATACCACTATTGTACTACAACTGGTTGTTCCCAATGTCTTGTCAAATAATCCATTTGTGATCTTTGTTACTTGGGATTGTCCTCCCAATAGTAAGAGTCTTGATTGTTCAGTTCTGTTCGTTATTCCAGATTTCATACACACGCTTAAGAAAATTTATCTTCTTACGATTCATCTAATATTGTTGCTGCTAGTTTTGCAGCACGTGGTAATCTGAAGAAATGAAGACAACATCTCCTATTATCTCTATATCGTTTCCTTCAACATGCAGCTACTAGTGGATAATCCTGATAGTTGAACTCTATGCAATTGACCTCTGGATTTGTAGAAAATTTCAAATGTGGTAATTTGGTACAATTGATCATTAGCTCTAGACTCATGAAAAAGACGAATCACTAGATAACTGTTCTAGTATTTTGAGAAATTGCGGAATTAAAAACCTCCGTAGTGCCAATATATGTAGTGTGTAAACTTCATTTAAATACTCTCGTATTTCTCGTACTCATCTGGAGATACACAAAGACCACGAAGAAATTAGATTCCCTATCTTCTTCTAACTAAAGTTTTGAGCGTTTCGATAGTGCTACTATCTGGAGATATTATATGGATGGCATTTATTATGTAGATACTTTGTGGGAAAGTTTCACCAATTATATGCACTTCTATAGAATAATCCACAGAGTAGAGTTATGACTTGAATGGGGAAAATCAAGCAAGCATCAATGCGTTTCTCGGTCGTTGACCAGATTGGATGAATACAAAACCTGTAGATGTAGAGTATCATTTTTCACCCGGACAAACAATTTGCATATTAGTTCCCTTCTAACGCCCTTCAAGCCGTTGTTTTCCAATTGTGGAGATTACAATAGAATAAATACGGCACTTCCCCGGGATATGTTATGAATATTCTTCCCCGGGAAATTAAAATGTGCGGCGCGCCAAATTGAAAATTAAAAAAATCGAGGTCAAAGTTGAATCAACCTCGGAGTTAGAGAACGAACAAATTTGGCATGAATAGTGTTTCACAGAAAGAACAATTCCGAAAGCATCAGCTCAGGATGATCAGGAACAGGTACCTGACAACCATATCGAATATTATGAGCCTCAATTCTTTCCCATTGGCTTTTATTCCAGTTTCCTCTCAAGGTTGAAGTCGTACATGTCAGTATAATTTCAAAAATCTAAATTCATTAAACTATCTTATCTCATTTGTAATTATAAATCATATATAGGAACTATTATACTAAATTATAATTTTGAAGCTAGTTAAGCTTGCTTAGCAACGTGTTGTAATAAGTCAACAACTCTGGTGGAGTAACCGAATTCGTTATCGTACCAAGAGATCAACTTAACGAAGGTTGGGGATAATAAGATACCAGCCTTAGCATCGAAGATAGAAGAGTAGGTAGAACCTAAGAAATCGGTGGAGACAACGGCATCTTCAGTGTAACCAATAACACCCTTTAATTCACCTTCAGAAGCGGCCTTGACAGCAGCAGAGATTTCTTCGTAGGTAGCTGGGGTCTTTAATCTGACAGTTAAATCAACAACAGAGACATCAACAGTTGGGACTCTTAAAGACATACCGGTTAACTTACCATTTAATTCTGGGATAACCTTACCGACGGCCTTAGCAGCACCAGTAGAGGATGGGATAATGTTACCAGAAGCAGTTCTACCACCTCTCCAGTCCTTGTGGGATGGACCATCAACAGTCTTTTGGGTGGCAGTGATGGAGTGGACAGTGGTCATTAAACCTTCTTCAATACCGAACTTGTCGTTGATAACCTTAGCTAATGGAGCTAAACAGTTAGTGGTACAAGAAGCATTGGAAATAATGTTTAAGTCAGAAGTGTACTTGTCTTCGTTAACACCAACAACGAACATTGGAGCATCAGCGGATGGAGCGGTAATGATAACCTTCTTGGCACCAGCTTGGATGTGCTTGTTAGCACCATCAACAGTGGTGAAAACACCGGTGGATTCAATAACGTAATCAACCTTGTTGGCACCCCATGGAATGTCAGCTGGGTCTCTTTGTTGGAAAACCTTGATGGTCTTACCGTCAATGATTAAGTTGTCACCTTCAGAGGAAACTTCACCCTTGTATCTACCGTGAGTGGAGTCATACTTGAACATATAAGCAGCATAGTCTGGGGAGATGAATGGATCGTTGACAGCAACAACGTTGATGTCTTCTCTACCTAAAGCGACTCTTAAGACTAAACGACCAATACGACCGAAACCGTTAATACCAATATTGATAGCCATTGTGATGTGATTTTATATATATTTATTAAAATTCAATTGAATTCTGATGAAGAAAAGGAAGAAAGAAAGAAGAAATATTTTAAAAATTGAATTTTAGGGAATTTCAATTGAATTTATAATCAATTTGGAAATTCTAAAAAAATTTCCAATTTCTCAATTGCTTTATGGGTGAATTCATTCGGACAAGTTTAACCAATTTTTCAAAATCTAGAATTTAAATTATGATCCTGCACATAATTCTAAATCCATAATAAAAGGACCGGGGCGAAGATACCCATTTTACAGGTTAGATGGAATTCACCTTATTTTTTTTTTTTTATTTTTCCATTTCTTCCAGATTATTCCATAGGAAAACAAACCACCACCACCATGCCATGAGGTTCAAATTTGTACTGAAATTGTATCAATTGATGAGTATTTACAACATTTCTTTACAATGTGCTCTAAATGTACCAAGGTGGTAAAGTGTTGATATTGTTTAAATTTTGTAGTATGCGCTGTTGTTCATGTGAGATTTTGTATTCCGTATAGCCGTTCCTACAATTGAAAAAAGTGCAAGTGATTAAAACATCTACTTTTCCCAATGTATGAATAAATTGTAGCCATTGAGTTTTTAAACATTTAGAGGATAGTAGCCAGGGTGTGTAAGTTGTTGCGACCCTAATTATAAAACTCAGAATGACTTGATTTGGGTGCAAAATGACAGATAACTGAACTGGTACCCAGTTCGCCACCAATCTAAATCAGAAAAAGGGGATAACAATTGCATTCTAAACTGTAAAATTGGTTTATCGCAATACAGAACTCCGAGACCGAAAAAAACAAATTCTTCCTTGTTAAGAAAGTTCCACAAATTTATGGATAACAACAATATGAGATAGATTTACTCATCAGCTGTTCAATCTCAATTGACCAATATACAGTGCCGGTAATTTAGTATGGTCCTTTGCTACAGAATTAAGTACTTTGTAACATCATTGCGCAGAACAGTCCAAATGATTTTCTTTGTAAATTTCAGAATATTTAATCACACCACGACTTTACAGGTGGAAAAAAATAACGCTATGGACTAAATATCCGGTTATAAACATCAGTTATTTAGTTCGCTTAGTTGCCCAATGCACGTTTTAGAGCAGTAAACGTACAGCAACAACAACGCGTTCAGAAACCATCATGAGCTGCCGGGGGCCCTTTTTCTACGTTCAGTTTTTTGCAGGTTAGGCTGAAGATTTTTGCTGGTTATCTTCCCCCTGAGACTTTTCGATCAATAATAGCGCTTGCACCTCGGAGGTTACTGAACAATTAGTAGACGGTACTATAGAATAGAACTCCCTATAACTACCGGGGTTGTTGCAACTGCTGTTATGATTTTACATTTAAATCGGATTCCCATTCCATACCTCTTACAATTAAAGTGGTTGTATATGAGTTTTTGTGGGGTATTACTCTTGATTTTCGAAGATTCTTTGGTGTTTATGGAGACCGGGTTCAACATATACAAACCATCACCATAAAATTTATTTACCTCCGATATCTGCCTTCTATCATAATTTTCGACGCAAATTTGCAATTGACTTAATTGTTCTTATAATCCGGTGATCATCGTTTGAAACTGTTTGTATTGTACTAAAAACCCAGAATCGTTGGAATGTGGAAGGAGACCGGGCGACTTGCTTCGGAAAAATGAACCCCCCTTAATTTTTCAGTTTGCTCAAAACCAATATAACTTGACAAATTTATTATAACATGCCAAAAATCATGTCGTACAGACCAATCAAACTTAACACAGGAAACACCATCCCATCAATCGGTTTAGGCTGTTATAATATCCCCAATTCAAAAACAACCGACATAGTGTTTAAAGCTTGTCAAGCAGGATATAGGCATTTTGATACTGCAGTATTATATGGAAATGAACAACAAGTTATAAATGGTATATCCGAATACTTATCTGAAAATCCAACAATTTCAAGATCTGAATTCTTTTATACAACGAAATTATGGAATAGTCAATTAGGAGCTTCTGAAACAAGAAATGCAATTGAAGTTATGCTTAAGCAAATTGGGGACTTACAATATATCGATTTATTATTGATCCATTCACCTCTTCCTGGGAAAACTCGGCGATTGGAAAGTTATAGTGTGATGCAAGAATATAAAGAACGTGGATTGATCAAGAATTTAGGTGTATCAAATTATGGAATCCATCATATTGAAGAATTGTTAAGTTGGTCAGGCTTGAAATACCCCCCCTCTGTGAATCAGATAGAGATAAGCCCTTGGTGCATGAGACAAGAATTGGCAAGTTGGTGTTTAGATAAAGGTATACAAGCTGAAGCATATTCTCCATTAACTCATGGATATAACTTGAATCTGAGCCAGTTTAAATCCATTCAACAAAAGTACAACAAATCATTGGCTCAGTTATTGATTAAATGGTCCTTACAAAAGGGGTATATTCCATTACCTAAGACCCAAACTGAATCGAGGTTAATCGAAAATATTTCCATTGATGACTTTGAATTGACAAAAGAAGAAATAGAAACTATTGATCAACCAGATTCGTATGAACCGACAGATTGGGAATGCACTGATGCTCCATGAAATGGAAGGGGGGCTTTATTGTATAAAGCATTACAAGACCTACTTTAGGAACCAAAGCCAAACTTCGGTGACGTACTCGTTTTGGCAGTTGAATGATCCAAATGGAATGACGAGGCAATGGAAAGCAGAAAAGTAATGACAATTAAGTTTACTCTTGATTCAAAAAGACCTCTCCAGAATCAGGACGATATCCGTGTTGGCTCCTGCCAACTCTGTTATCTTTTTCTATCAAGTCATCATTTTTCCAGTACTTATATGTATATGAAAGCCTCTCCGGAAATGTTATGCATTTTTACGATCTTTAAGAGTGTTACGTCATAATCATTAACCTTATTTTTTCTGTCTGCTCGGAAGTTTTATAAGTTTTCCGAGTTGTGATTCTTTAAGGTTATTTGCTAGATTTGTTCGCCAAATTTGTGCTACTCTTTACTTTCATCATGGAAGTGTGATGTTCTTTAGTGGGCGGGATATTAGCGCCTAGGATCAGTGTGTAACTGCCAATAAAAGCCTAAGTTATCTAGATTCTGTTTGGAGAAGCCATCAAACGCAAGCTGAATAAAAAATAAGTCAATCTCAAAAAAAAATAAATCTGCGTGACTGATATAACAGCCGTCGAAGATCTCAAAAGCGCATTCCAAATGCGTCGTTTTCTTATGATATTAAGGTTATATTCCTATCGCTTTAGTCGGATGAGTTAGATACACTCTCGCCTAAAGGAATCTTTGATAGAACGTCTAATTTCTTTAAGTATGTTCAAACCGGAGAAGATAATGATGTGAGTTCAAAACAGAAAACCATTATCATCGGCTCTAATATTGCAACCGATATTTCTTGTTTTGATTAACAGACTAGAAATTATTAAAAATATGGAAATATGGACCTGTAAGCATACATTCCGATGTACTCAAACATCCGAAGAAGGGTTTTATTTTCCAATCTCTATTGCTATTATATCATATCTCTTGGCATTTGTCGGAAAATAAGTATCCAATCCCAGCACGCTTCTGCAAGCTTCTTCTATATTACAACCGATCAAAAGAAACGGCCATGTGAACACTTGCTGGGATGATGAAGGGAGAGAAACAAAGAGGAAGCAATATCATATGCTAGTCTTGCTTCATATAGATTGATAAGTGATTGCAAATGTCAATGGAAGCATGTAAAACATGTCAGTCAAAGCTTTTTGAGGTAGTACCAATTGAAGTATCACTGAAAATTCCTATCGAGAACCAGCTGATCGATTTGTCTCTTCTCACAGATTATATTGATAAACTTGATAAGATGAGCCCAAAAGGAAAATAAGTTATTTTTAAACATTCGCTCCCTATCACATGGCAAAATCTTTAGCGAATGATCAAAGAACAACCGAACCTTAAATTTGTTATGACCAAATCTGATGATTACGATGCTTATGATGGTAATTTCAGTTCAAATTATTTTTTATGTCAGGATTATTTTTTTATGTAACTTCAAATTATATTTTTTTTTTGCAATTTCGGAACTTCATTAAAATGTATATCCGATAAATAATAAACAGTTTGTATATCCGAATGATAATAAACAACACTACGTGATCTTTATTCTATCAAATATTGATTGATATACATTAATAATTAAAAGTCTTAAACATTACAAATATAACCATAAACAAAAGAAATAACACTATCTAAATATAATAATTAAAAAATTGAAAATTGAAAATTGATAAATCAAATTGCCCTGCAAAAAATCAAAAAAAAAAAAATCAAAACTTCCCAAATAAGTTATTACCCCCATTAATAAAACCATCCATTCCATCTGAAGTCAACATATCGAGTGATTGATATGGTTGTGTAAATGGAAACTCTACCGGACTCGTAGGTTGTGTTAGTTGTTGCTGCATCATTGGATCATGTGGGAAAACACTATTCATCATCATGATTTGTTGTGGGGGTTGTTGGGGTTGCATTGGAATCTTATTCTCATACATTTGATTAAATAATTCTTCCTCTGGACTTCTAATTTCTTGATTAAATAGACTTGGAGGGTTGGTGTTCGTTACTGGAGAAGGGAGAAATGATACCGAGGATGATGTAGGTGATGCAGAAGAATCACTTTCACGTTTTAATGTCATGACATTGTTATTATGGGAATGGGTGTGATTAGGTTTTGTTACATGTCCACTATTCTTCAGCTTTTTATGTGAAAGTGAGGACGAGGTTCTTCTTATTGAAGACAATACTTCCGCTGAAGCACTGCTAACTAATGTTGGTACTGCTGGTGGCGAATGGGGTGAAGTTGCTGATAGTTGGGGTGATAATGTGTGGTTCTCATATTTGTTGGTTAATGACGAGATTGAGGATGTTTTACTTAGTATTGGTGCATCGTAGATAAATAAAGTGTTTGCGCGAGTGTAATGCTCTGGAGGTGATAAAGGTTCATTCAGGTGATTTCGTGGAACACCATTTTCTAAATCACTATCGAAATCAGACATCACCGATTCAGTTGTAGTTTGCTTGTTGTTGTTGGAAATGGAATTGGTTAAATCGAGATTTAAGTTTTCGGATGGGGGAAAAAGTTGAGGTGATTGATATTCCTGTTTCACTTTAATGTTTGTTCTTTTGGATGATCTGGCACTTTGATGAGATATTTGTGGAGAAAGAGGAGTGTCAGGAATTGATTCTTTGTGTTGAGCAAACAATTTGGCAGCTTCATTTAAATTTTTATTGGGGTTGAAATTAGCTGCAATATAAGTACCTTGTTCCCATTCAACAGGAAGATTTTTCAATAGCCCCTGGTTATCTATTAAATAAGATATGACTCTATTTATAGGAACAACATCAACATTTTCATCTCCATCGGTACCATCGTGATCTTCGTCACCATCAGAAATATCGTCTGAGGAGACATTTTCATTCATTTTGTTTTCTTGTTGTTGCTTCTTCAAGATTTTGTTTTCTTCAATAATCTCATCAATAAAACTTAAATGAGGTTTTGATAATTCAAGTAATTTGTTAAACAGTTTGGTTAAAAGATCTAATCTAGTTTCTAATAATTCAATGTATCCATTAGGATGAATCTTTTCCTTCTGTTTTTTCTTCTCAGTGAATACACAAATCTTATTGTCTAGTATACAACGATTACATGGTTTCTTACCATCACACTTTGTCTTTTTGATTCGACATGAATCACACGCTTTTCCAACTCTCTTCTTCTTAATGTGATGAGATGAATGTATGTGATCTTCTGATTGCATGTTTTTGTATGACACCTTTTTACTTTTAAAAAAGAATTATAAGCGATCAGTTAATTAATGAAAGTTTTATTCTATTCGATAATTATTAACTCTTCTTCTATCCATTTACAGTTGGGAAATAAAATGGATTATCGAATTGGTAATTGGTAATTGGTAATGGATTTTTTTTCTTTATTACTAATATAATATATGTGGTCGGATATAAGCAATCGGGTTTAAAAGACAATGCAAGTAAATGAAAAAAAAAACCACTCAAGTATAAATAAATAAACAATTATAATTGTGTCTCGGATCGGATGTTAAATATATAATGAATTAAGCCCAGTAATGTTATAGTTTCCTTATTCTGTGTAAACTTGATTATAAGGGAGACGACTAGATATAGACGGCTGTATGTTTTTTTTTTGCCTTCAACTGAAATATATATATCTTCTATTCTATGCTTGATGCTACTGGTTGGTTCCTATTTAGATAGACTAAATATAAGTAGCAATATATAGTAGTAACTTAGTTAAGTTTTTATTGTTGCGATGTAGGTTGATGCAAAAAAGAAGAATCGGAACGAGATAAACAAAGGAAATGAGTAGTGGAGGGGGGTTTCTCTTTGTATTTATATTCTTCATGATATTCAAGATATGAAGGGTGTTTATTTATCAAAAAGGAACGAATGACAATTTTTTAGAAATTTTTAGATAATAATTAAAAAAAAAAAAAATTTTAATGTTTATGGTGAATAATAATATAAACATTTAGTGAAATAAAAATGCATGCATCATTTCCACATTGTAAGTCAGAGAAGTTATTGCAAAATTCTATGCGCTTTCCTTCATACATAACCATTATAGACTTTAGAGGCTTATAACACTAATCTAGACACTTTTTTCAATTTCACATCTTGTTTTTTCCAATACCTTCAAAACATAAAATTATTTTTTAATGTTTAGTAAGATTTTTTTTTATTTTGCAGCATTTCCTGCAAGTGAATAGTTAACCTGAAAAAAAAATATTAAATCCCTCCCTTTAAATTAAATTTGCGTTCTTTTATCCGACTGCCGAATCCGAATATTTTTTAAAAATCACTCACTCCACCAGCCTCACGAATCGGGATTACTAAACCAGGAAAAATAACATCCATTCTTCAATATTTATAATTGAGAAATGGCTCGGATATAATCCAAAAACGCATAATTAATTCCACCAAAAAGTAGGTTAATGCTTAATCATGAGAGGGAAAAGGAACCCCCAAAAAACCTTAAAATGACATTTTGTGTCCGCTGGATATTTTCATACATCGTTGTTCTTGCCACGGCTAGAAAGACAACGACATTTCTGGGTTATTCTATTTTAGGTTATTTCTGTCCTTCCTTTCTATACACAGATTTAAAGTGAGGCTGTTACTATGTGTACTACTACTATGAGCGTAAAGACCGTGAGCCGCAGCAACGTTATTTAGTTTAAATTACGGGTCGATTATAAGGGTTGTAAAAATAAAATGATAACTCCGAAATTAATATTCTCTTATTGTTGAACAAACAAACTTATTGTTAGTAATATAATACTAATTGGAGGAGGAGGGGGTGAGTAATGAAAAAAAAAACTGTTTTATTGTAAGTATCTTTAGTAAGGCTAGTTACAACTGCTATAGCAAACCACATCCATGAATTATCATATGCTAAACCTAAGATCTTGCACACGTTATCACGGATTTAGTATTACATTGGTAACAAAAACCCCTATTACTAGGTTTAAGTGCAATTGATTTGTCGCTATAACATAAAAAATCACCTCATGTTTTGCGTTTATTGTCTTTAAGAACAATTAAAATTTTTGGTTTGTAGCCGACGTTTTCTTTCAAATTTATTTTTGTGTTACGTCATAGATTTCTAAATAAAAAAGTTAAAAAAAAATATAGAAATTTATTTAAGAGAGAGAAAATAAATGACCTCACTTTTGGGCCCCCCGTAACAACTGAAAAATATAATTTAAGCATTAGAGTGTGGAATTTGATAGCCCACAAACACACGCACCTTTTCAAACCCCATTTATGATCTGTAAAATATGGACGACTGGTGATACCCTTTAACTAGTCCTCTCCATGTAATGTCCCAATCTCAACGTCAACATCAAAATATTAAAATCTTATCGTTAAACACGTCATGGAATAAACACGTAGTTCGCTTCTGGCTATTTTTGCGAAACTTTGGCTGTTTTGAACCCCCACTTTTCCCCCCAGATTTCTCTCATCAAAAACTTCTTCCCCCCTGCAAATGAAATTCAACCATTCTTCTAAACTTACAACGTATTGAGACACATTTTTAGTCTCCTTTGTTGTTGGCTTTCATTATACAAATATATTAGCATAGCCTTGAATGAGAGGCAATGCCCTTTGTTCTAGACGTACGAACTAATGCTCTTCGTAATTAACCCCAACACCTTACGCCTCCCAGGTTTCATATTCTTTTTCTCCAACGGTTATTTCTTTCATTGTCTTCTTACACAATCTTTGTTAGCGAATATAAAATATTATCAATAGATAAGATATAGAGTGGGGTTGAAAATAATCGTTTATTACAATTGCTAGAGTTCTGTATTTCTTTTTCATTGATCTACGCTACACAGATCGCTACACAGTTCAAATCAAGCTTTCCGAACGGTAACTAAAACCCGCTATCTACGCCTTGTCTTGCGAATTAAAAATATGAGAGAGATAGCCGTCTTTGTTTCTCTATAAAACTCTACATTTCGCTTCCGGTGAAATTCCCAAATTGGGTTTAAGTCCGAAATGATTTCTGTAAAAAATTTGACATGAATTGGAAGATGCAAAGAGGTGTGGCTCCATGCTTCTCCATTAGTAAGCCTAATACAAGGCTAATTTGAAATCTGGAAAAAGGCCTAGCCTAAGTTTGTTGTATCATATCAGATCTGTTCATTGTTTGGTAGTAGTAGTAGTAGTTGGGACATCTTACTTTTAGAAATCTCGAACATATAACAAAATCCCAACATTTATTCAGAACTTGGACAAAAAGAACAGTATGAAGCAGTTTCCTCTTTAAAACTTTTCTTGAAATTTTTGGTTTAATTTGGGATTAGTTTAGAATAATATTTAGAAAACAATTGAAATATCTAATAACTTCAAGAACTTTCTTTAAAACCATCTATATCACCAAGATTAACATCTCGAAGAAGAAATACTAATGCGGATAACTAAGATGTGGTCCACCACGGGACTTTCAAATTAGAAAATTCACTTGGATCGAATTGGTGGTTTTAAAATTTTGGCTGCGAAAAACTGCAACATCGCCAATTTTTTTTTTACACCTTTAGATACACTGGGTAATCAGTAGGTTAGTGGGAAAAAGTTATCGATTTTAAGAAAAAGCCAAAGGCATATCCTTACTGGCCTGAAAAATTCTGGTTTAATTTCCATTGTTCTTTCCGTTGGCAAAATAAAATCAAAAGATTCGAAATCTTCGTTGAATTTGGTTAAGCAAATTGGTTTTTTCAGGTAAGAAGTTAAATCTTTACTTTTTGCTCTATCATTTGAATCAATTTTCTTAAAAAGTTGTATTGCTTCAAAGAGTGTCGTGGTGTACCCAAACAAATTGATTAATCCGAATCAATTGTGAGAAATTGGGCACACCAATTCAAAAAATCTAATCTAAATCTCCTTCTTGCTGATTCACATGACAATTTCATCGAGATCTCATTTATTGCCAATTCGATGATTTGATAAAACGAATTTTGGCCGACCGATATTTAACTTTGAATTATATCGGAAATATTATGAAGGCGAAAGTCGTATTATCAAATCTTCGAATCCGCAATACTCTCAAGACGACTGGAAGGATTTTCAATCGTCGTACCAGTAGAATAACTATTTTTATAGTGAATTATTCCTTTTTTAGTACAATCAATTTTACGCTAATCTTTCGTGATACGGGTACTTAGATATTGTAGTGTAGTTAAGAATAAGAGTATTCTTATACTTGGTAAGTAAGATATTCTAAAACAATTGATGGGAATTCCAGGTAGGTACAACAGAATTGAAACGGAAACTGAAGACAAAATAGATTTCTACGAAATGGGTGAATTTTTCACGCAAACAAATCAACAAAACCCCAGAAGAAATCACGGAGAGCATGAGCAAGCGATCTAGCGATGTCAAGCAAAAAGTCATTGCGAACCTCTTACAAGAGCTTAACCTCAACGCAAATCCGGTGATTGGAAATGCAACCCCCCACCTCCCCTTGCGATAAATTTTCTACAAACCGAGATAACCCCCAACTGGATCGTCAAGAATTGCGTATGACTACACCAAAGTCGTACTCCAGCGCTGAGGAGGAATCGACATTTAACCAATCGAATTTCATGTGTATGGTATCATCGATATGGCCATCTTGCCATGTCACTTCTGCTGGTAATTGGATGTGGAAGAAATTTATCTCAGGTGCGTTTGTATTTCTATTAACTGGATTTGTGTTTGACCTTTACTTGCTTGATATCACTTGACCAATTCTTCATACTCTCGGTTATCCCTTCTGGAGTTTTATCAATTTGTTTCCGTGGAGTTCACCCATTTCGTTTCGTAGAAGTACTCCCGTTTTCGTCTCCTTTGTGCCTAACTGGAATTCCCATAAATTGCTTTTAAAACAGCTACACTACCACCTTTAAGGATACTGTTATACCCAAATACACCAATACATCTAAGTACTTATGTACGAAAACATTATTAGCGTAAATATAAAAAAGTGTATATGAACACTAAATAACCAGCAAAGAAAGAAAATGGGAATTTCCATGGAAATATTTCATTCGACGATGACAGCTGGAAATTTTTTTCAATCCCTCTCGTATTGGATGACAGTATAAATGAACACCCAATAAAAGAAATTGCCACCCCAATAAAAACAAACCAAAGGTAACCCAGTAACTTAAACTTCTTTCCAGTTTTACATGGATCCTTTTCTTCAAGTGAAAGAATTATAATAATAAAAAATAATCTTATGTGTCTGAAATTAAATTCAACACTCCCCCGATCTGATATTTCCGGTACGAGAATATTAGATCTGGAATTTGATTCTTCATCGTGGTTGTCATCATATTGAAATTAACAAAATTTTACCATTACATAACCCAACACCCGAGTTTAGGTTCCGGAGCAACATTATTGGGGCAGATATCTTGAGTTCTAATTTCGAGAGAGGAATAGACGAATTTTGTTAGCCATCTAAATACTCTGGTGTCAACTCCCTTTGGTCAATTTCACCATCTAAACCATCATCCACGGTGTTCACAGCATGGAAAGTTCTAGATTCTCCAGGAAGGGTCTCACGGTTTGATTCATATCAGCTACTTGAACGGTTCTAATGGATTATTATAGCACGATCAGAGAAATATTCAATAAACCGATTTTTTGAACAATTCAACCGTGTCGTCAATATCATCTACGCAGTCAACTTATTCCGGCAAAGAAATGGAACCATTATTCGTATCCATCTCGGTTTGATAATTCTGTCAACCAACTGGCATATTCCCTCTCCATAGCGTTTTGTCCTAAACGTGTTGATTTATGGTCAAATCTATTGTTCCAGCATACTGCCATAAGAACGATCTTTGAAGACAAACCTGAACAGGAGAAGCTCTATCACCCCCATTTTACTACTGGGAGAGTGTGGGCCCAAAGATCTTTTTTGTGGCAATATGGTGAAACATTACGTACCACCATAGATCAAAGTTTGGGGTAAAAGGCTACTGATAGGGAGTTACGAGGCTTGGTTGACAGAATTATCAAGGGAATTCACTCCAGAGTTTTTAGACGACTTGTACAAAATTCATTTTCTCCTCTCTCGAAATTGGAACTCAAAGTGTCAAGCCCCAATATGTTGCCCCCCTAACCTAAATGCTGGTCTATGTAATGGAACTACGTGGATTGCGTTAGTTTATCATAAAACCAGGATAGAGGTTAAGTTTATGACAGAACAAAAATTGTTATTCATATCATCCTGAGAATTACTCTATCCACTGACGAACTCAGTTTCGAACATGACCGAAAACAGTTCCCTGCGTGTTTGGCTTTTGGGTTTATACTATAAATAAATCTCAAGGTCAATCACTTAATTTGGTTGGTTTTAATTTTAAGCGTGTGAGCATTTTCACATGATCAGTTGTACGTAGGTCTTTCTCGAGTCACAGTCGTGTCAAAGTTGCATTTGTTTACCTACCAAATAATGGTTCTCGAAGGGGAAATGCTACGAGAAAAGTTGCATTCAAAGAGGTTTTTCTTTAACCACTTTTGTAATTTGTAATAGACTAGTAATCTATCACCCAAGTAGCTGAACTACGGTTATCCACGGTCATAGAATTCAAACAGGAGTAGACGAAGTCATACCATACTCACAGAATTCTGTTCTATATTACACATTTGATTAATTAGAATTTGAGTTTTGGGTTAAGTTTGATGTGTTGTTCATTTTGAATTGGTGTCTGTGTTATAGTATTTCCGTTTATTCACTATTTTAAAGGAAATTTGAACGTTATTAAAAGGGGTTAAATTTCTATGTTTTGTAGTTAAGATTTGCTGTTCTTTTCTTCTAAGTTAGTCTTAGTTTGAATTAGTCAGAATTAGTTTGCTTTATTCAGTCTTAGTCAGAATTATAGTTCTTGGTTTTAGGTTGATATCAGAATCGGTCGGCCAGGACCTGTTCGAGGTCAATTCGTGTTATATAATGTCTGTGGTGGAGGTTCATAGCCTACATAGTGTACTCTAAAGATCCGACGTAATTATTAACTAACCGTATGATACACTATATAAGCTAG